>JALPQD010000782.1:365784-483862 GCA_023101885.1 Typhlomys cinereus
TGTTTGCCGGACATTGCATATCACAGTTACGCAGGCCATTATTTTCCAAAACATGTGAATCCAAGGCGGAGGGTTCTGAGTCTACTGACTGCACTTCTTCACGGTTAAGTATCTCCTATGGAAGTGTATTACTGTAACCTTTGAGTGTAGGAGAAAATAACAGTTGTTGTGCCCCAATATCCAAGAACTTGTTGAAGCAGGCCATGATTTTCCAAAATGTGAAACCAGTGAGGATGATCAGAGTCAAATATGTGCAATTGACACTTTCCTGGGATACGTATCCAATAAATTTTCTTATACTGTAACTCTTTGGTGATCAGCCGGCGGAGCATCCCCATCCGAGAGCGGGTGGTGGGATATAAGATAGGACCTTGGACTCGCGACGTTCTAGACACTTTCCGAGGAGGAACCGCGTATGACCCCGCGGCGTCAGCCGATATAACATTACCGTAGGAAAGATCCCGTCCTGATCTGCAGCGGCGCCGATGGAGCACACATCGTCAGTTAGACTACCCGGGGTCTCCGCGGGATGAGAGCCGATCACTTTACGTGTTTAGGGCTAAACTACTGGTCATGACACATGAAGCGATGATTCGTGGAGACCATGAACGCCCCCGTCCCATATTCCACGTCCAAGGCGTAAGAAAGGGGACTACAAATAAGTTCGCAGAATGCGCCTAACCGCTCCGACAAGCTCCGCCCGCGGGATGGATGAATCTGAGCCTAGCAACCAGCCAGACAGTGGTTATAACGCGCCTGTCGTGGCACCTGAAAAACTCTAGTTCTAAATCCCCCTATCTGCGTCCGCTTCATTGATTGTCAGCCCGATCGGCCAGCTATTACTCCACTAATGGGAGTGACCGCTCAATCGGGATTATTTAGTAGCTTTTCACCGTAAACCTGCCACAATTGATATCAGCGCATCTACTCCCGGGCTAACCGCGATGATTTGAGAATTAGCAGGCGTTCAGATTCGAAGTTCCCTACGACTATTACTCTGGGACGATTACGGCGAAGATGAGATCTGTTGGATGCACTAACAGGTGATCCTGTACGCAGGACTCAGCCTATACGCACTGGATCGAAGCGCGGAGAGCTTAGCCGGCAGATACTAAATCGTATAGCCTGATGATATAGCGCGTGGCCTACACCATCGTTGCCTACATAGCTGGCGCCGAAATGACTCTGAGCTCTCGCGGCTCGCTGGTGGGAATCGTCATTAGCCAGACTGGTAAGCGGACTCTGATTGACTTAACACCATACCGTCGGAAATTCCGTAGCAGCATTTTGAGATCTAGCTCCCCAAACCCGAACAAGAACACTTCGTCGTATTCCTAGTGCTTTCCTAACATCGCCCCAACTTGGAGAACGTCCCACGTTGTTGTGCAACAGTCCATGGAACTTTATTTTGTTTGATTGTTTTATGATTTATTGTTTATTTCATAATAACCACATAGAGACGGATTCAGAGTTCAAATTGCAAGTGGATCTTCTTACTGTAAGTTCCCCCCCTATCCACAACAACAAGTTTCTATTTTGTGGTTAAAGTCTTCATGTGGACCTCGCAGACCAGGACTCCCCTCGACCAAGTGTGGTAAAGAGTGGGGGAATAAGCGACAGACACACACACGACCACTCTGGGCTGGGTGAATCTGAATCTATTTTATGGGAATTTTGTAGCAACTTTTATACTAGAAAATTTTTGGGCAGAGAACGTTGACCTGCAGACAGACAGGTATCCTTCTAATCAGCAGGAATCACCTTTAGGATGAACATTCTTTAAGAAGCTAACCATTTCTTTGAGGGTGAGACACAAACGAATCTTTATCACATATCAACAGTTTTTTTTAGCCAGCCCTATAACAGGTTTTTGCCAGCCCCTCAGCCTCTCTAGATGTATCTATTTTACAATGTCCCACCAAACAGTCATAGCTATGGTCTAAATCTGTATTGTTGTATTTAACAAATACTTCATTTGAGATTTAGTTAACATACACCGAGGTTGAGCTTCTTGTTAATTTGTGTTATATCTATTATACATTCTTGTAAATGGTAAAGGTGAATCTGTTGGAGGGGGCGCATATGTACATTAATTTTTTCTTTTTGAGGATATCAGATTTGGCCGTTATCCTATAAGCTGGCCTATATTAGGTTATAATGGTAAAAACTATATTAAGATTTATTGTATTTTATTTTTTATTAACTCATGCGCTATAAGAAATAGTTATATGTTAAATTTAGTGAATTATATTATTATTTTCTATTTACTTACGTGTTCTATAAGAATTAGTTGTGTACTGATTTTAGTAAACACATAGTGTAGTCTCACATTTGTAGAATTTCTGAATTAATTTAACAAGACTCATAATTTTTAGAGAATTCTCCCCACCTATGTCTTAGGACTATTGATTTTCTTTACAATCAGCACATACATTTTGGCTAACGAGTCTGTTTATTGTGTATGATTGAACATAAAATATCTAGTTAGAATTTTGATTTAAAGTTAAAAGCAGTCTTGGTTTGTATGTAGGAAACACAAGACTTAAGGCAAATTACTTGACACCCGCAGTTCCGGAGGCAGGAACCTAGCAGGAGGTGATAACCTGCTAGTTTTTGGGGAAAAAACAAAAAAGAGACTGGAAAAAGATAGGAGAGCACCCAATCCACACAAAAGGGAAGAACTTCTCAGTCAGAGATAGGAGGCATGCACAATCACAAAAAGAGAGGAATTTGTCTCTCAAAGATAACTAGCAAGACTCCAAGGGGAGTGGTTCTTAGCAAGGCTCAGGCCCCTACCAACTGCCTATTCCACAGAGCGGTCTGCAAGCCTTACAACTCCTATGTTTCTAATCTTTATTATTTATTTTAAAATAAGCCATGTCCTGTTTCCAGAAGGTGGTTACTTGAAGTTCTCTTCCCCAGGTTGGGATCTTATCTTACCATCCTTGTTGGCACAGGACTTGACAATGGGCTTTTTGGGAAGTGACCCTGGCTTCTGTCCCAGCATCTGTGAGCTTGGGAGAAGCAAGCTCCAGGTGCAGGACTTGGACACCTCTTGGTATCTCCCCTGGGGCTGGGGCTCTGACATTCCCCAATCTCTCCAGCCACGCACAGCCGGTGCTCAACAACACGCCTCCACATCTCTGTGTCTGCCTACATACTCCCTGGGCATTCACTGCATGATGCCCGCCCTCCATGTGCCCGTCTGACGGCCCACCTCCCCACCTGTCTGCCTCACTACAGGGAGAGAGCACAAGCATGTGATCCTCTGCAGGAAATGTAAATAGTACAGTGCGGGTGAGGATCCAGGGTGAGCCTGTGGGACGAGGTCTCAGCCCCAGGCTGCACATCTGTTGAGACCAGCATTTCAGGAGTCCGTCCAGCAGACATTCCCCCTGGTGACTTAGGGAAGATATTGAACTTGGCCTGGGAAAGGTGATTGTCACAGATAGTTCCATGAATTGGTGATAGCACTCCGTGGGGACAAAAAAGGTGGTGGGGATGCCGCTCCTATTCAAAAGGCCGTGGGAGTGAAGGACTTTGAAATACTTTATGGAAGCACGCATGCATACACCAATGAAGTGTAAACAGCAGCCAACACCTGTTCACACCACTATGGATGTAGCCCTTCCACCCTAGCATATTGAGTGTAAAGATGCTGCATACTTGTGCTTTGTGGGTCAGAATGTGGGCAGGAGGCCCTGCTCTGTGGGTTTTGAGCCACCAGGAATCCTTGGGCCAAACAGCCTGAGGGAGCAAGAGGTTTAATTGCGGCTTACCATAGTCCAGTTACAGTTCCTATGTCCAGCAAGGCAGGAGAGCTCACAGCAATACCGGGCCGAGGGAAGAACTGTCCACAGCACATCCACATAATGGCTGAGAGGGACAATCGCTATTTACCAGAACAACATGTCTGACAGAGGACAGATGTCAGCTTGCTCAATCAGCTAGGATCTGTCTTGGTCACCTGCCCAGGGATTATTCCCACCCACCATAGGTAGGGCCCTTCCCCTTCCACTAGTCAATCTTCAGCAGGTCCACTCTTGTCTACCTGGTAAACTGCCTGCAAGTATCCCCGGGCAGGAACAGTCAAGTTGACACCTGCATGTAAGTATGACAGCATGTCAGAAGCATTGCCGGACTGTGTGTGATTAGGGAGGGGGCAGGAAACATGTGTGACCCAAACGTGGAGGGTTTCTAAGGACCCTGCGTGAATGCATGCTGGCAGAATCACACATGTGAGAGTCCATGTGTACAGTATTAGGCTGGGCTTGAGGGGTCCGGGGCATCGGCTCTGCTGGTTGGCACGTGTGGGCATCACCAGCAGAGTCAACCTGTCATGCCCGGATCGCAAAGTCCAAAGAAACCCACTGAAGTCGTCCACCTATGCAATAACAAAGGAGTCTTTATTAAAATTTCAAGACTAGGCCTGGGACGCCCATCCCTCAACACAGTGAGAGTGAGCAGCCCCAAGGCAGCAGGGTTTAGGGATTTTATAGGGTTATAGCAAGCAGGGAACAAGGAATTCCGAATGGCCCACATAGCATTCCTCAACCCCCCTGAGTTTATGGTGACTGGGGGAATTTGCAAGTAGCCTTCTCGACCCCCCCACTAGTGCTATTTGCAAGCAGGGACTGGGGAACTTGCGGGTAGCTTTCCCAAACCCCTTAGGGCTGTTGCAGAGGGGTAATTTGAAGAGCACTAGGGAAGGGGAGCTTGCAGCTTTAACTTTTTCACATAGACTCTCACAAGCCTTGATAGCATGAGGCACTGTTCTATTTCCTCAGGAGACACATTCAGTGCACAGCCAGTGATCCTCAGGAGGCACCAGACCTCATACCAGCAAGGCTCTGAGCAGGTGATACCTGATAGAATCCTTTTCCTTGAAGCTCTCAGTACCATTTCTTTGTCTTGAATGTGGAGTGTTTTAACTATTATTTGCCATGGCGAGTTTCTATTTTGGTCATATCTGTTTGGGGTGCGGAATGCCTCTTCTATGTAGGATGGCCTCTCTTTTTTAGATGAGGAAACTTTTCCTTGATGATAGTTTGAAAAATTTCCTCAGGTGTGGTATTTTGGGATTCTTGCTCTGGTATTCCATGAATACACATGTAGGCTTCTTCAAGGTGTTCCATATCTCTTGAATATTTCTCTCAAGTATCTTTTGGCTTTAAACAACCTCTTCCATTGAGCTGGTTAATACTCCCGCTTTGTCTTCAAGGTCTGAAATTCTATTTTCTGCTTCGTTAATTCTGCTGATAAGACTCTCTGTTGAGTTCTGGGTTGAAGATAACTTATCTTTTAGTTCAGTTTTAAACTCTGCCTGAGACTGTTTTAACTGCTCTATGCCTATTTTTGTTTCTTGAACTGTTTTTCTCAACACTTCAACCACCTGGAACCAGGCCAGCCTAATCTCTCCCCATCCTGAAGCTCAGGGAAATTTGTGGAAGAGGAGGCAGTAAGAATTGTAAGAGCCTAAAGATGGCGAGGAGCAACGTTATGCAAGATACTACACACAAGTTAGGGCCATGCAATCATAATAGGACTTTGCATGACCTGCTCAATGACCAACACATTATTGACCCCTCAAAGTCTAGCATGGACTAAAGGCACTAGGATCCTTAGAAGCTAGGGATTAACAGCCACAATAGTGTTCCTATACTTAAGGGGAACACAAGAAAGAGTTTCTAGGAAATGCCACTGTGTCCTTACACCTCATCAGAGAGGAGGACCCAGAGGAAAGTTTGACATACACATTAAGGATGCTCCAGGGATGGGAGGAGGAGGCACTGGGAGATAGGGAGGGAAGGGGGGAAAGGAAGGTGGAAAAGGGGGAGGGAGCAAGGGGGTCCAGGAAGGAGTGGAGGGAGGGAGGGGACGGGGGTTACCTATTAAGTTTGCATGATTGGAAAAAAAAAAGAATCCTTTTCCTTCCTCAGCAGTCATGCAGGACCACATCCTTTAGCTTCTGTGTTCTGATACCTAATGAACTGCAGATGGCTACCTGGGCATTGGGAAATAGGATTTGAAGTCAGTGGACTACTGTGCACGCAGAGCACAGTGAAAAGCATGCGTTCTCTGGATGATTTCTTGACAACTAGGAAATATCCCCCTGGCGTTTGTGGAACTGAGGGTGGGAAGACAAGGACTGAAGGAACGTTGGAACTGCCTGCCCCCCACAACACTGCATTACTGGAAAGTGGATGGGGAAGGCTGGAGTTGCTAAGGGAGAACTGTTGGTGCAGACCCAGATAGAATAGGTGAAGGAACATGAGTATTCCCAAGAACGGGGTTCCCGGTAGGACCCTGTGTAATGTCTGCACAAGTCCTGTGCCTCACTGTGGCTGTTTATGCCCAGGTAACAGGAGGAGGGGAGCTCCTCTGCTTCCTTGGATTAAGACTGTGACACTGTGATGTGCTCAGCCCTTTCGAGATCCTCGTGTGCTTCTCCCCTACAGGCCCGCTGGGGCCTCACATGCTCTGTGGCAGTTGCCCTGAATGTCGGTGACGAGCACGAGACCAAACACTGCCAGGAGAAGCAAGGGGTTTTATTCTTCCCTCTGGTTATGCTGTGACATTTCTTAGTCCAGCCTGGGAGATGAGCTCACGCCAGCACCACGGGCCTAGGGAACTGGCCACCTCTTATCCACAGGATTGCTGAGAGAGGGGAATTGCTCACTTGCCTGCTCACTCCATCTGACGTACCTGTCTTGGGGAAAATCCCACCCAACATGGGGGCGGGTCTTCCATATCAGTTAGACAGTCTCCTGCAGGGTTGCTCAGGGTTTCATTCAACTAAATCTTCACGAGTGAGTTTCAGCCATCAATTTGCAATTGTCGAGATGACTATCACACAGAGTGGCGCTGCAAGCACACCACACGCACACGCGCGTGCACACACACACAGGCACTTGCACACACAGGCACACGCAGGGATTATGGGAAATACCTGGGTCCTGGGCAGAGGCAGTCACAAAAGGAGAAGGACCCATCGTTGAGAAAGCAGAGGGTCTCTGCCTGTGGAGGAGTAGAAGGGAGATGTTTCCAGGCAAAAGGAGGAGGGAAGTGCACAGAGCAGGAAGGCCAGGATTGTGCTGTGGAGCACTCCAGGGTGCAGGGCAGGTCTCTTGGACTGGGGCTGCGAAGTGATCCCCTGATTGGCTCATTTCCTGTGTGTCTTGGGTTTTCCAGATCAACATTGCAGAGCAGTTGTGGTGGGCTGCAGTGTCCTGTGGACTGGGAACCGCTGAAGTGCCGGTGTACCTCAGAGGCAGGTCTCGCTACGCACGTGGTCGAGGCAGGAGAGGGCAAAGATCCAGCTGAGACAGAGACCCTGATAAGGTAAGCCAGATACTGGGACAACCTTACCCGTTTGCCGTGTGTTGTGCTGAGATGAAGTGCCTCTCTTTCAGGCGCCTGACTGTGTGGGCTCTGGTTTCCAAAGCAAGGTCCCTGGGCTGTGAGTGAGAAGACAAGAGATGCCAGGCTCCATCCAGGGGTTCAGGGTCAAGGGAAGGAAAGTCGACAGCAGACACCCTTAGCATTGACAGGTGTCAAATGAGCATGTGGGCAAAGGCCCCTCCTTCCAATCGCTGTTCAAGCTGACTGCACTCTGAGAGATTGGACACATGCACTGAGGATACCTGGATGGGGAGGGAAACGCTAGATCCCCAGCAAAGAGAACAATGGGGCTTTTCCCTGTGGGAAGCCCGAGTTATTCCAGGCAGCTGCTGTGGAAGACGAGAGATGTCACGCCTAAGGGGACCTCCGGCACTCGCACAGACCCTCTGTGACATGCACACAGCGAGGCTGGGAAAAGGAGTGTGCTTGCTCTCTCTCCCTTGCGAGAGGCATGCTGGCTTCTGTTCCATGTCTTTGGCTCACCCCTTCCCGTGGGTTACTCCTCTGTGCAGGCCGGCATATGCATTTTCCTGAACTTTCCTTTGCTTACGGATCAGGGTACTTGTGTCAGCACCTGAAGCGACTAACAGCGCTGCTGCCCTTTGTCCTTCTGCAGAACACACCGGCAGCAAGCAGCCTGACAAGACGGAATCCCGTGGGAGGAGAGATGTGCTGACAGTGCACTGAGCTAGAGGCGGCCTGCAGCCACGGGATGCACCACCATCAGGGGCTTCACCCCCGGGCGGTCAGCACAGCCCCCTGACTCTAGTCATCATGGACAGTGCTGAGTACGTACTTTGTGGTTGGAAGGGCCAGCTGTGGCCTGCTCGGGTGTTGTCGAGACCCGGGGCTTCACCCAAGTCTAAGAGAAGAGGGTCTTCTTGTTTGGAAGTTGAAATTCTCCCAATAGGTAAAAAGGTGAGAGTCGGCCGCTTAGATGTCAGGGCCCTAACCACCAGTGAAATCAAAAGCTTCAGCTCCTTGTGCAGGAGGGAGCCACAGGCCGCTCATGCCACCGGAGAGTCGGGGACACGCCAGAGCGCCCTGACTGTGGCACTGGATGTTCTGAACGATGGAAGCGGCCTGGTTCAAGGACACGCAATAGGTCAACAGGGCACCACCGTGGCCACTGCAAAGGGCCTGCAAAAGTCAATGGGCTCCAGCCATTGCCTGGGAGGCAGGGCTGAGAAGCCACAAGGGCACATCCGGAGGAGTCCTCGAAAGAGGGGCCGCCCGGGACAGGGGTGTGTTCTGTGCCCTGAGGATGACGGAGCCCTGCAAGTTCTGAAGTGCCAGCCACACACGGCAGTTGCCCCTGTGCCACCTGGAGTTTGGGCAAAAGTGTCCAAGAGCAGTAGTGCACTGCCCCGTGACCCAACTCCCTGGGCGGCTGCCGGTGATAATCAGGGAAAGAGAAGGCGAGGCACCCTGAGACACACATCCCTGAGTGCCCCCATCTGTACATCCTGTAAGGAGGGCGCCTGTGCCAAATGTGAACAGCAGGCTCCGTCCGAACCCCGAGGCGCCAACCCTGCCTTGCACAAATGTCGTACTGAACAAGCAGGTTACCCTGCCCTAGAGATCCGAGCTACTGGAACCCTCGGGGGCACCACTGTCTGTGGGACCGTGGAAAACTCTGGTGCGGGTGCCCGGAAGCGTGGCTCCAAAGTGGGGGCGGCATGCCACATACCCCCAATCCCAGGGTCCAGGCCAAAGCAAAATCTCCATACTGCTGCCAGAAAAAGGAAACTCCAGGAGCAAGCCGAGAACTGCATACTCCCCAAACTAGAACCTCAGGTGTTCCCTAAGGTAACCTGTGCTCGGCCCAATAGGAGACAGGTCAGAGGACATCAGGAGGCCCCGGCAGTAAGCACAAGTGGACAAGATGGCCCATATAGAGACCTAGTTGGACCACCAGGCACATCCTTGATCACAGAGTCACGTGGATGTGGAACCCTCCAGGAAGGGAACCAGGAGCACTGTTCCAGAAGCAGGGGTCAATCCGGGAGGCGGCCCACAAGTGGAGCACCAGAGGGCCAAACCACTAAAGAGGTTGGAAGACAGGTCTGGCCCATAATCCAAGGAGGACAAGAGAGCCAGCCTGGAGGCCGAGGTCACCCACGGGGCTCTGCTCGAAGCAAAGACCCTCATGAAGCTGGAGCCCCACAGGGACGCGATCAGGAGGGCCAATCCAGGAGCAGGGGAAGACCCCAGAGCCAACCGATAAGTCTTGGAGCACTAGACGACCAAACCACTAAAGAAGCTGGAGAAGAGGGTAGGTCCCCAAGCCGAGGGGGACAAAAGAGCCATCTAGAGGCCTATGCCGACCCCAGGGCTTAGCCGGCAGCAGAGCACCTCGCGAAGGTGGAGCCCACATGCAGGGGACCCGCGAGGCCAATCCAGAAACAGGGGCCGACCCAGAAGTGTTGGAGCACGAAGAATCCAAACTGCAATAGGAGCTGGACAGCAGGAGTGCTCCCCAAGCCAAGGGGGGCAAGAGAGCCAATTAAGACGCCGAGGTGGACCCCAGGGCTCAGCTGGCCACAGAGCACCTCACGAAGGTGGAGCCCCACAGGCAGGGGACCCGCGAGGCCAATCCAGAAACAGGGGCCGACCCAGAAGTGTTGGAGCACAAGAAGTCCAAACTGTAGTAGGAACTGGAGAGCAGGTGTGCTCCCCAAGCCAAGGGGGGCAAGAGACCCCATTGAGACTCCGAGGTTGCCCATGGGGCTCAGCCAGCAGCAGAGCACCTCACGAAGGTGGAGCCCCACAGGCGGGGGACCAGCAATGCCAATCCAGGAGCAGAGGGAGACCCCGGAGTCAACCGGTAAGCATTAGAACACCAGAGGAAGACATCACTAAAGAAGCCAGAGAAGCAGTGAGATCCCCAAGGCAAGGGGCACAAGAGAGCCCAATTAGAGGCCGAGGACGACCTCAGGGCTCAGCCAGAAGCAGAGAACCCCCTGGAGGTGGAGTCACCCAGGGACTGGACCAGGCAGGCCAGTCCAGAACCCGGGGTCGACTCGGTAGTGTTGGAGCACAAGGCGTCCAAACTGCAATAGGAGCTGGAGGGCAGGTGTGCTCCCCCAGCCCAGGGGGGCAAGAGACCCCATTCAGAGGCCGAGGTCATCCCCAGCGCTCAGCCAGAAGCAGAGAACCTCATGGGAGTGGAGCCCTACAGGGAGGAGAGCAGGAGGGCCGATCCTGGAGCAGGGGAAGACCCCGGAGTCGACCCAGAAGCCTTGGAGCACCAGAGGGCCAAATGAGTACAGAAGCTAGAGCGCAGGCGTGCTCCCCATGCCAAGGTGGAGAACACAACCAATCTAGAGCCCCGGGTCCACCGCGTGGTTCAGGCAGAAGCGGAAAAGCACACGAAGGTGGAGCCGCACGGGGACAAGACCGGGAAAGCCAATCCAGAAGCAGGGGTCGACCCACAAGTGTTGGGCCATCAGGAGACCAAACCGGAAAAGGGAGTAAAAGTCATGCCCAGTTCACAAGCCGAGCAGAACAAGAGAGCCAGCCTAGAGGCAGAGGGCGACCCCGGGGCTCAGTTAGAAACAGAGTAGCACGTGCAGGGGGAGCCACACAAGGAGAGGACCCTGAGGGCCAATCCGGAAGCAGGGGGCAACCTCGGATTAGGTCCTCAAGCGTGGGAGCACCAGGCAGCCAAGCCACAACAGGTACTGGAGAACAAGTGAGATCCCCAAGCCAAGGGGGACAAGAGAGGCGGCACACAAGGAGAGGTACACCACAGGTGCCACCTCCATACAGAAGCGCCTCTGCCAACCAAGGCGCAAATGAAGGCATTCGGCAGGGCCGAGACCCCATCAGAAAGGAACACCAGGACCCACCTCGAAGGAAAGGTCGGCTGCGGGGACAAGCCACGGGTCCAGCGGCACAACTGGCCCAGGCCAGAAGCCAAGGGGGACAAGAGTGTTCCATCCCAACCAGCAGTGCACAGGAGGGTGTAGCCACAGTCCTGGCTTCTGCCCAGCAGGAAATTGCCATCGAAAGGGGCGTGCTGGTCTGGTTTAAATTTCAGGAGCTCCCTTTCTGGCCAGCAGTGGTCACTAGTGTCAGCAGAGCAGAGAAGACTGCCCGAGTGGTGCTGATTGAGGAAAACATGCACGGCGACCAAAGGGGCATCCGCGTCCCCCTGCGCAGATTGAAGCTCCTGGATTGCTCCAAGAAAGAGTCCCTCAAGAGGAGAGCCAGCAGGGCCTTTGACCTGGCTCTGGACTGGTGCTTCTCGCTCATCGCCCACTACCAAGCCGAGCTGGCCCGCAGCTCCTTTGTGGGCGATTTCTTTGACTATTATGCCGCCCAGGCCAGCTATCCCCTGAGGAAAGCCCTGCAAGAGGGCAGCGTGCACATACAGTTCCCCGAGGTGAACTATGAGGACCTGGAAGACTGGGAGGAGGAGAGCTGTCTGGATGGGACGAGGCCCTGCAAGAAGCTGTTGCCCGACCGCATGAGAGCTGCCCGAGACAGAGCCAACAGGAAGCTGGTTGACTTCATAGTGAAGAGAAAGGGCGCCGACCAGCACCTCAAAGACATCTTGCAGGGCACAAAGCAGTCCAGCTGGCTGGAAGCCCTGTTGAAGCACAAGAGGCCGAGGTTATACATCGAGACCTACTTGGAGGATGAGGACCAGCTGCACGAAGTGGCCAGCTATTTACAAGACATCTGCAAGGAGGCCGACAAGACCCTGCTGTCTCTGGCAGGTGGAGACAGCGTCAACTTCACTTTGGAGGTTCTCCTCCCGGAAGCCATCATCTGTTCCATCGCTGCCCTGGAAGAGCTAGACTACAAGGAGGCCGAAGAGAAGTACCTCCGCGGGCCACCCGTGCACTCTCGAGAGAAAGATCTGTTTGACAAAAAAGTCTTGAAGGCGGTGAGGAAGAGAGCACAGGCCATAAGGTCTGTGAGGTCCCCCACGCCTTAGAAGGGAGTCCCCAACCTCAACTTCCACCGTTGCTCCCTGCAGAGTGGGAGAATTTATGAAAACACACCTCCCATCAGTACCATCTTGGGGGACCGTGTGCCTTAATTCTGGCTCTTAGGGGCCAGTGCAAATTCCCTTCCTGCTCTAAATAAATGTTCATGTTCATGCTTGATGTTTCATAATGTGTAGGTGTGGGTCTTGTTCTTGGTGTGAGCTCCAGGTACGACCCCTTTGACTTGTGTCTGAGAGTGGCTGAGAGAATGGCAGAGAGGGAGAGAGAGGGAGAGGGAGGGGGAGAGAGGAAGGGGGAGGGGGAGAGGGAGAGGGAGCAACAGCGAGAGAAAGAGAGAGAGAGAGAGAGAGAGAGAGAGAGAGAGGGAGAGACAGAAAGGAGGATATGTTCATGTCTTGTCGGGCCCCCTTGATACCCCATCAAGTCACATCGACACAGCCTCTGTGCGCTCTCTTGACAGGATCCCGTCCACACAGATAACCCTCCAGGTTATCGGTGACACTTTGTCTCTGAGTCTTCCACACTCCCCAACCTCAGCTCTCTAGTGCAGTGCCGCTGATGTCTGATTTCTAATGTGTCGTCTCCATTTCACACAGCATCATGCAGGGGAGCAAGAGAGCTCTGGATGAAGCTCTGCCCTGAGGACACTATTCAGGTGCCAAATATAGGGATGGAAGTCTTGTGACCTGTGTGACATCTTGATTTTCGTGGCAATAAGGGTGTGAGGCTTCAGTTTGTTTTTAATTCATTCGTATTTTATCAGAATGGTATATGCTTTCTCTTTTTCTAGTGATATTAGGAACATTTGGCGGTCATTAGTATGCTTGTTCTAAACTGTACCGGTTTCTTCAGTATTTGTCCTCAAAATACAAATAGCATAGCTTAATACACACAAAGAATCACTGCATGCCTTCCATTAAGGAATCTTCTTTACTGTTGTAACACATCAATAGAGCTCGGTGACTCATACCTGTTGTGCCAGTACTCAGGAGTGTGAAGCAGAAGTATCTCCCCATGAAGGACAGCCAGGATTCAGTGAGACATCTCTCTCAAAAGATGATGGTGGCAGGCTGAAGGAATGACTCAGGGGTTAAGACTCTACCTCACAAGCAGAAGGTCCTGAGTTCGGGCCCCAGGTGCCACATACAAATGCTGAGCGGAAAGGGAGGCAGCCTGCACTTCTGGCCCTGGTGGGTGGAGCCTGGAAAATCCCAGAGCAAAGCAAAAAGGAGGTAGAAACAATCCAGAATGATTTCCAAAGTCACTCTTGGTACGCCACACGGACACACGGTGCCCTCTGATACACACACACACAAACACACAGTAAGTAAATTGAAATGTAAAAAAAAAGACAGTGGTTATATTATATATAATATAAACTATATAAACTAAAATTATAGTTCACGTTATTATAGACCAGGAGAAAGAGCATCACCGGGCCTCACAATTACATTATTAAACAAGTTCATCAATTAATTGCACAGCATTTTAATCTTCATAGTAATATTTTGTTGATATCTACATTAAAGCATTTTCTATTTTTAGTCATACATAACCATCCTTCAGAATGTACATTAACAATTATCGAGTTAAAAAATTGCATCTGACTCTTCTGAAGAATTTTCAGAGTAATCTGGCTTCTTGTGACAATGGTGGTGCTTTCTCAGCAATGTTTCATGATACATCTGAGATGAGCTCAAACCGCAAGCTTTAAAAGTTGGACCAAAAAAGTGGAAGACATATGAAGCTGTAGCATTTGTGTCAAAAATACTTCATAATAAAATTGCCTTTATGTTATATTTAAAGTCCCCAGTAATTCTGAATAAATCAGAATCTAGATATGTGTACAACTAGAAGAGAAATCACTGTCCTTTCTGCACAAATCCTTTTTAATATATATTTTTCAGGAATTTCCAAACTAAACACTCTAATGATTGCATGGTGAAGACTTGTGGATGATAGTGTGATGGTGAATGTTGATGATCACTTTTCCATTACCTAGAACCACCTAGCTGACCATGCTCTGGATATGGCTGGAGAATTATCAAGATTAGTGATAGCTGTGAGGGAGGGATTATCTAGGTGAAGGTGGCTGAGGTGGGGGAAAATCCACCTTGACTGTGGGCAGCACCATTCCCTGGGATGGAGTCCTGGAGTGAATATAAAGGAGACACTGGCATTCGTCACTCTGCTGCCTGATGTGGGCGCAGGCTTCTGCCTGAGTGATTCCTCTCTGTGATGGATTATACCCTCAGAATCTTAGCTAAACTAAACTCTTCCTTAAGTTGCTTTTTTCAGAGTATTTCATCATAGTAACAGGAAAAGTAAAAATTGTAATCAGGCTAGGAGATCTCCGATTATTTGCAAGGGGATCTAATTGTAAGCCGGGCAGCTTATGGATGGTAGATATATGGGTAGATAAATAGACAGAAGACGATGAGAGAGAGAGAGAGAGAGAGAGACAGAGAGAGAGACAGAGAGAGAGAGAGAGAGACAGAGAGAGAGACAGAGAGACAGAGAGTGAGATAGATATCAGAGATAGATAGATAGATAGATAGATAGATAGATAGATAGATAGATAGATAGATGGATAGATGGATAGATGGATAGATGGATAGATGGATGGATGGATGGATGGATGGATGGATGGATGGATGGATAGGTGGATAGATAGTAGATAGCAGTTAGTCTTTCTGTTGCTGTGAGACAACACTGTACACAACTTATGGGGCAAAAAGGGAGATTTATTTACCACACTGTTCCAGAGGGGAAATGCAATCCATCATGGCAGGAAAGGCATGGGAGTTGGCAGAAGTCGGAGGCGGCTCAGGTCACTGCAGGCATCATCATGGAAGCTGAAATAGCAAGAGTAAACTGCAAGAGCTTGAGGCAGGGCAGAGCTGCCCATCCTTAAGGCCTGTCCCCTCTGACACACCTTTCTCCAATATGGCTCCATGTCCTAAATTTGCCAAGCCCTTCCCAAATGTTAACATGGGCTACGAATTCAAACCGTGAACCTATGAGGGAATAACTCACATTCAAACCATGACTGACAGACAGGCAGACAGACAGACAGACACGTACATACATACATACATACATACATAGATGATTTTTGAGACCGAGTCTCAGTCTGCAGTGAAGGTTGGCCTTAAACCCATATACCGCCTCTTCCCTCAGGCATATGGGTACTGGAACTACAGCCGTGCACCACTACATTGCCCTCCCTCCAAATCATTTTTGTGAGAGTTCACTATGTGGTCTTTGGCAGATGTCATGGAAAGAATTGAAATAAAGAGATGGCGTAGTAGAATAAGTTTCTTTTGCTTTCATCTACTTCTTGAGTTCCAAAAAAGTAGGATTAACGCTTCTGTGGAATGCTGTTTCGTGTTTGCGATGCCTGTAGCTTGTCCAGAATGTCTTTGTTTGTTAAAAAAAGAAATTTCATGTGTTGCAGTTACCGTTCTTTTTGCTGACACAACACTCTGATACAACCAGTTTAAAGGAGAAGGGATATTTCTTTGCTTATGGTTCCAGAGGGAATGTAGTCCATTTATGTCAGGAATCATATAGTAGAATTTATGGAAACAGAAGCAGGAGACCAGTCCAGGTCACCACGATGATCAGGAAGGCAGACAGAACAAGAACTAAGTGAGAAGAAGCCAGGCTGCACTTGCTAGATCTGAAGGCCAGCCCCTGTGACATGCCTTCCTCTAACAAATCTCTATCTCTGCTGAACATTAACATTAACATTAGCACCAGTTAAGAATGCAAACACGGGGCTGGAGAGGTGGCTCAGGGGTTAAGCCTCTGCCTTGCAGGCAGAAGGTCCTGAGTTCGGATCCTAGACCCCATGTATAGACACCAGGAGGAAGCAGGGGTGGCTTGCGTTTCTGGTCCTGGTAGGGCGGAACCTGTGAATCCCGAGGCAGAGTAAACAAGGAGGAGGTGGAGGCGTCCATGGTGGTTGCTGAATTTGTCCGTGGTTCTACGCACACATACACACACACATGCGTACACGCACAACTGAATAAATAATAAATAATAAAAAATATTAAAAAAAAAGAATGCAAACACATATGCCCGTGGTTGGCAACTTAGATTCAAACCATGGAAGACTCTATCTCATTAATGTTTCATTTCCAGCCAAATTTTAGTCTCCATGATTCATAATTATTTGCCCCTCCCAAATCTGTATTATTTTTGAACACTGAGTATAGCAAATAGTAATTTCAGTGTTTCAGCTTTGATAGAATTACAGTAAGGGTCATGATGGATACAATAAAACAATCTGTGAGCTAATTCTTGTTGTGAAGAAACCTTACAACGTTTGGCATCCTTTCAGAATAAAATGATTAATTCCTACTTAGATCAAATTATGTGAGAAAAGAGATGTTGCCGTATCCCCCGTTTGGCCAGCCGGGAGGAGGGGGGGGAAACAGCGGGGCCTCAGGGCTAGAGGCGAATGGGCAGGCCGGCGGCGACCGGGTGGCCACCAGACCCCGGGAACCAGGTGAGAAGCAGCAGTGGACGAGATGCCGCAGATTCAGAGTCATTAAGGGCATTTGGGCTTATATAGGGTCAGGGTCCAATCAGGTGTTGCCGTCCCTCCTTGGGGGGTAGGGGCGGGGAAACAGCCACCAGTCATTTAACTGTTTACTAGGTGTCCATTGCAGGTGCAGGTTAGACGGTTCCCATTGGTTGTTCATCCCTCCGCCTGCATGGTCCTCTATTGGGACCCTCCGGGGCATGTCTGTACGTCCAGGCGTGTCCTGAATTCGGGAGCCGGGCTAGGGCCTCCCTGAATCGGTAGTGCCGCAAAGAGACAAAATTCAAATGTGAGAAGGCAAAACACGGGTTCAAATTTTTCAAGTTAAGGAAGAGCTTGGTCATGTTTAAAATCTTGTTTTGGCATTTTTATGCTTGGATAGCTTCAAACATAGTGTACTGAATCTTGGATATTTTCACTTTCCCTGTTATCATGTCGCATTTCCTCTCTCTCCAGCGAAACCCTTCTTCTGAACAAAGTTCCTATTACTTTGATGTCTTGGTGTTGGGGTGGGGGGACACTGAGCTTAATCAGGGTTGCTTGCATGAGCCTCTGTGGGTGTTTATTTGCTAGTACATGGTGACAGTTGCCCCACTGAGGTCAGGGACACCCATTACTCATCTGTAGAGCCTCAGCGAATGCTGAGGCCTCGGCATGAAAAATGGCGACCCACCCAGTCTTCTGCAGGTCTTGCTGAGGTAGCCACAGGTGCAGTGAATGCAATGTCCACATCAAGTCCAGAAGACTGATGGGTGGCACCCTCTCTAACCTCCATCTCTTACATTCTTTCCTCCTGCCCCTCTTCCCCTTCCAGGATGTCCCATCTTTGAAGGAAAAATGGTATAGGTGGCCCTGTTTAGGTTTGAGCACTTCATGGTCGCTTATTCTGCATTAACAGTCACCCACTGCAAAAAGAAACTTCTCTGAGGAAGACTGCAGGCAGCACTAACCTGTGGCTATAATGGTAAGTATTCAGAAGGCAGTTTGATAGCACTTCCCTTTAGCAAAACAGCAGTAGTAGAGTCTCCTTTAGGCCATATTTAGTCATGCATTTTCAATAGATAATGATGCCAAAGGCTTATTTTAATGTGTCACCATGTATGATACAGCAGAAAGGGTGAATTTGGGACAATTTGTTTTAATTTACCATACACACACACACACACACACACACACACACACACACACACGTGTGTGTGTGGGGGGGTGGGCACTGTGTGTCCCTGTGGAGGACTAAAGGCAACCTCAGCAATCATCCCGGATTGCCTCTATCTCCTTTTGGCTTCTTTCTGGGATCTCCCAGGCTCTGCCCACCAAGGCCGCAAGTACAGGCCACTGCTATTTTTTTCCACCTGATATTTTTATGTGAGACATGGGATCTGAACCCAGGACCTCCTGCTTTCAAGGCAGAGTCTAATTCCTGAGTCATCTCTCCAGCCCAAGGAAATATTTAGATTCATGTTTCTATCATATATATTTGATACAAAACTTTCAATATTCCACACAAGATAAAATGGTTATTATAATCTGACAGCTTTACAGTTGCATCAACTCACATAGCTCCCTGTGGGAGAGGGTAGCCTATGTTTGTGAGAGTTATACTAAGAGCATCCAAAACATATTCTTTCCAAAATGTCGTGTGCACATTCAATAGTACTATCTGTGCGTCTCGTGATGTGCATTAAACCTGTTGATTTATTATTCATCGTGCAAAACAGAACCTTTGTTCCCTTTCACTTGCACCCTCCCATTCCTGTCTTCCCGCATTGGCCAACACCAGTCTACTCTCTGATTTTTGTGCATATCTGAGGTATTTTTAATTCCACATATGTGTGATACCATGTAGTATATGTTTCTTTCTATGTCTAAGTTATTCCACATAGCCTAAAGTCCTCCAGGTTCTTCTGTTATCTCAAAAGACAGTCTCCCTTTTTAAGAATGAGTCTCTCTGTCTCTCTATCTGTCTGTCTGTCTCTCTCTCTCTTCTCTCTCAGTGTGTGTGTGTGTGTGTGTGTGTGTGTGTGTGTGTGTGTGTGTGTTTCTCTTCCTCATGCATGTGTATACACACCACATTATTCATTATTGGACACTTGGATTATTGTGAATAATACATAAATGAACTGCATGGTGCTGGTTTCCTTTCCTTTACACATAGATTTGACAGAGGACTGTTTTCCATGATGGCTGCATCATTAACATTCCCATAAGCAGTGCAAGGCCTCAGTTTTCTTTACCTCCTGTCTTGTTCTTACTCTCTCTTCTATTTTAACAATGGTAATTCATCTCAACAGCTATGAGGCGCCTTCTCACCTTGGCTTTGGTTTGCATTTGTTAATGATTAGAGATGGGGAGCACGTTTTCATAGAGCTGCTGATAATGTACATGTCTTCTCTGGAGAGATATCTCTGAACCCTTCGGTGCATTTTTAGTCAGATAATTTAAGAGATTTTTGTTTGCTTGCTTTCGTTGTTGAATTATGTTAAGTCGTTGTTATTTTAGGTTATATTCCTTTAGCAGATATATAATTCACAAATGTTTTCTCCCAATCCAAGGTAGTCTCTTTATATGGTTGATCATTTCCTATGGCTATGCAAAAAATTCATAGCCTAAAATCCTTTCACTTGTTTGTGATTTTCCTGCCTGCAATTTAGATGTAATACCTTTAATAGTTGCCAAGAATAATGTACAACAGCTTGCCTACTATGCTTTCCTTTAGGTTTATCGGGGGGCTCTTGTTAAACTCCTTAATGCATTTTGATTCAATGGTATATAAGGGTCAAATTTCCTTCTCCTATATGTATGTGCCCTGTTTTCTAAGAGCATTTTGTTGAAGCATCCACCCCTTTCCCCGTCGTGTCATCTTGCCTCCCCCTTTTGAAAGTCAGTGTGCTGCAGGTATGTGGACTCATTCTTTGTCTCTCATTCCCCTTCCATTCGTGTTGCCTTGATCTTTGAAGCTCTGTAATTGTCATAGTTAGACATAGGTGTCAACCTTTAGGTTCAGGGTCCAAGCTCTGAGCACATTTGTAGATAATTAACAGTTGAGTTAAGCCCAGAACAAACCTGCAGGAGACTGTGTAATTGATGGGGAAGGCTCAACTGTGGTGGGAGGGACTAAGCCCTGGACAGGTGAATAAAATACAGAGAGCTGGTTGAGGAAGTTGGCATCCTTCTGCATATTTGACCAAATAGGCTGGTCTGGCAAGTAAGGATCGTACCTTTTCAGCTGTTATGTGGATATGATGTGGTTAGTTCCCTCGACCCTGGTGCTGGTGTGGGCTCTCCTGCGAAGCTGCACAAACAACTGTAACCAGGAATCATAAGAGAAAATTTAAGCCTGTTTTTTTCTTGAGCTGTTTTGTCGTGATTTTATCAGCAATAGTGCTGGCTAGCTGCACAGCAATATATTATGAAATCAGGAAGTCTCATATCTCCAAGGTTGACTTTCCTTTTAAAAGTGCCTTACTATTTGGGGCCTCTTTTGGATCCATAGAATCTGGGGGCTGCTTTGTTTTCCATTGCAGTCAGCAATGTCATAGGAGTTTTGTAGGGATTGCTATTTGAAGGCTCCAGTTATCAAGAGGTGTGGTTTGAAGAAAATCTTTGCTCCAGAGAGGTTTTTGAAAGCCAAGGATGAACTTGCAGTGATCTGCGTACTTCTCCGCCGCACTTGCTGTTCAGGACCCTGCCTTCTGAGCCGTCCATCGTCTGAACAAGCGGTCAGTGATCATTTCCTGCTCCGTTGCATCCTTTCCTTAAAGGCAGTGAATGGAAAAAGGTTTGACTGCTACCAAAATCGGCACTGGGGAGTTGATGGTGGATCCCCTTGATGGATAAGGCAGAGTTTATCCTGTTCCATTTGCTTGAGGAATCATCCTTACTGCTCGTGTTCTATGCCTGCTCTGACTCACAACCGTTGCTTCGGCACAGGCTACATGAATGGGGACAGTGAGGGTATGTTTTAACTCCCTGCTGAATAAACTAATGAAGGTCATCCTTTCGTCTGGGGCAAACTCTGGCCAATCACTACATTTCCTTCTCAAAGGAAGAGGCAGGAAGTGTCCTTCATACCATACTCCTGGGAGTCTAGAGGGACACTTACATTTGGACAAAATTTGGCATCATTCAGAAAGGGGATGGCTATAGATGATTAGTTTTAGGCTTCAGAAGTAGTTCACTGACAGCTCACTGGGGCAGGCTGCGTCCAGGATTTGAGGATGGAATTGAATGCAGCCACCCTGATCGCTTGCAGACTTGGCACAACCGCACTCCCAGATCAACAGGGGGAGTCTCGTGGGCAGGTGAGATAGCTCAATGGATGAGGTACTTTCTTGCAAAGCAAACCTGATGACCTGATTTCAATCCTCAGAAGCCCATATGGTGGAAGGAGAGAATTGACTTTTCAGAGTTGTCTTCTAATATCTATCTATCATGCACCATGACATGTTCTCTCTCTCTCTCTCTCTCTCTCTCTCTCTCTCTCTCTCTCTCTCTCTCATAAATAAAATATTTTTAAAAGAAAGGTACTCCTGCCCACCTCTCCTGGCATTTGAGCTTGGGAAATGGTGAGATTCTGAGAAGAGGGAAGTGAAAGAAGACAAATTCCAGTGAAACAAGCTAAGACTACCTTGTGTTAGACTAGCTCCACAGCCTGGAAATCACTCTTTGAGTCTCAGTCTTCCTCACTAAAGGATTCTCAGTTTCCACTATCACTGCCTATGGTAGTACTCTAATTCCAGCAAATCTACCCTGCATTACCCACCATGCACCATGCAGGTTGTGAACATGTTTTCACCAGATAAGAATGCATTGATTCGTTGGTCATTAAATACTTCAACCCGCATACACCCATGCACACACATTCACACCTGTGCACGTGCACACAGATGAAGAGGATCACGGTCACTATCACCTGACATAGTCATGTAGTTCCTAATGATAGAGGAGCATGTTGGGAAATGCAATCAGACAGAGTGCTCAGTAGCACACCATCAGAAGATAGTGTTTATTCAACTGCCACCTGTATTTTGTGTGTATTGTCCATGAATGCTGAATGGAAGGAACTCACTGGTCTACTCAGACCTCTGTTATGGTACGGAACAGTCACATCTTTCTAAAACATAGCTCTGAGATCGCTCCCAGTCCTGTGTACTTCCACGAAGACAAAACTCCTACAAATTCGCACATTATAAGTTAGCTTCTTCCTTTTGCGTGTCTCAGAAATTGAGTCATGTGACAGTATCCTTGTGTCTAGTTTTCACTGAACATAAGGTCTGAATAATGGATGCATATTCAGGGTTTCAAGGGCCAGTCCTACACACTTTCTCCATAATTGTATTGTATTACACCAAGAGGAGGCTCCGAACTTCCCAAACATCAATGCCTGCTAAAGATGCCTGTGGGAGAAAGTCACATTCAAACTGTGACACACAGCAACTCCACTTCCAAATAAGTTCCCAGTCTGAGAGCATGGGATCCAGGGACGTTCCTTTATGAATGTATGATTAGGGGAGATTGAAGCCATGGCACCCACAAAGAGGGCGGACACACAACCCCGTGGAGTCCAGACACATGAAGGTCTCTCTCCTGCAAGCTGTTGTACTGTATGTACAGGACAGGGCTTATAAGATGGTATGGGTTCCTCTGGTTGGGCAGGAGCAAGATGACCAGTTGTTGATAGGTAGGGAATGGTGCAGTGACTACCTGGCTTCCCAGGGCACTTGTGCGTGGCAACAGTTGGTAATAAATGAGTTGTGTGTTGGAAGGAGACTGTGGAATGGGAAACAGGGCCTGTGACCCCAGGATTCCTGGCTCAGTAGTGGTGGGCTCAGGGAATGGGCTGAGAGAGGTCAACGTCGCCTTCCCCAGTTGACAAAGTATGTTGGGAGATGGTTCCCCAAGAATGGGGGCATGTGGGCAGACACTCCTGCCAGTAGATAAGAGAGCAGCCCCCTTCTATTCATAAAGGGTGAGTCATGGTTAGATACAGGTGTCAACTTGATAGTTGGGTGTTTGAGATCTGGGCATATTTGAGAGAACTGGTATTTGAGTTGACCCCAGAGTGAACCTGCAGAAGATTCTTTAGTTGATGGGGAAGGCCCAGCCCATGGTGGCTGGGACTAGTCCTGGGGCAGGTGGATAAAATGGAAATGAGGCATGCTGGTCTGACAAGCAAGGATTGTCCCTCTCTCGGCTACTATGTGGATATTATGTGTCCAGTTCCCTCGGCCCTGGTGCTAGCGTGAGCGTTCCTGCTAAGATGGTCAAAAAACTGTGTCCTAGTTAGGCACATGTGTCAACTTGACCGTTGGGGGTTTGAGCTCTGGGCACATTTGTAGAGAATTAGCAGTTGAGTTAAGACCAGAGCAGACCTGCAGGAGATTGTCTAGTTGATGGGGAAGGCCCAGCCTATGGTAGGTAGGACTAGGTCCCAAACGGATGAATAAAATACTGAGAGTCGGTTGAGGAAGTTGGCATCCTTTTGCGCACGTGGCCAGACATGCTGGTCTGGCAAGTGAGGATCGCCCCTCTCTCAGCTATTACGTAGAGATGGTGTGGCCAGGTCCCTCCGCC
Source organism: Typhlomys cinereus (assembly GCA_023101885.1). Lineage (NCBI taxonomy): Eukaryota > Metazoa > Chordata > Mammalia > Rodentia > Platacanthomyidae > Typhlomys > Typhlomys cinereus. Next base: position 389,266 of record JALPQD010000782.1, read on the forward strand.
CTGGTGTTGGTGCATGCTCTCCCATCAAGCCAGACAGACTATAACCAGACTATCAGTAAGGAAATAAACCCTTTGTTCCCTCAAGCTGTTTGATGGTCATTTATCAGCAACCATGCAGGCTGACTGCTATAAACTGTAATAAACCTGCAATAAATCACTTGTTCCCTTAAGACATTTGATGGTGATTTTATCAGCAACAATACAGGGGAACTGCTACCGGGTGTTTGCAGTCCTAGTTAGGCACAGGTGTCAACTTGACTGTTAGGGGTTTGAGCTCTGGGCACATTTGTAGATTGGCAGGCTATCGGCCACAAGACAAAGGGTGGGCCAGGTGAGGTTTCACATGTCTTATGCCTTGTGGGGAGAAGAGGAAGGCAGGGACTGATTGCTGCTGTCTACTGTGACCTCAGGTCAGCTGAGGGCTTTCACTCCTGTGTCCCAAGAGCAGGTGTGGGATGGCAAGGATCAGTCTCCAGGTTCAGTCTCTGGGTTAGATCGTGGCAGGTTCCCTTCCTGCCTTAAGTCAACTGAAGTGTAGATACTGTTGGTGTAAAGTGAAGTGGCCCCAGCTATAGGCAGTATGTGAGGACCGTGCTGTATTTTCCCATTGCCAAGTACCCAAGGAGAGAGATTGCCAATTGACCCCGTCCCTGAGTCAGGCTCTGCTGAGATGAGGCCTGTTAACCCGTGTTGCCATGTACAATGTTCCCTGTTCCACCTGCCTTTCTGGAACTGTGGGTTGGGGACTCACTCCCCTGAACGTGGAGACTAGCCCAACTTGTTTGTGATTGCTGGACTCCGTGGGGGCAGGTGCTGTTCCTATCAGGGTTCTCTGCTCCCGTGTCAGAATAACACATACCTGGCCCAACACACAGCTAGCTAGAGCAGGAGTCAACCTTTTGGACCCTGCGCACTTCCTTCTATCAGAACACCACATGCTGCTGCTAAGCAGTAAGGTGGTGGGGAAATGCCTGCACTCCTACTGTTTGTTTTCCTCCAAGCCTTAGGCAGATTGGCAGCATCTTGGAACTAATCCTCTAAAGTTCCCACCTCCAGGCTCCCAAGGGGGTAGATTGCAAATAGACCCCTCCCAGCTCCAGAGTAGTGGACTACAAGTCCCAGAATCCTCCGGAGTACCTCTCGCGCTCTCCTGTGGCACTGAGAACAGAAGGCTTGAAAGCTCCCTTCTAGGCAGAGCAGGAGGCTTCCCAGGAAAAGAGGCTCCTGGATCAACAAGGTGTGACAGTGACTCGCGTTCACACCATGAAGGAGCCATCAGACTGTTTGTGCTTCTGGGGACTACTATGAAAGATTTTCTCTAGGATTTTGCAGGCTCCATCTATCAGGACCATAAGTACAGGCCACCACATTTTTTTACATAGCACCTGGGATCCAAACTCAGGGCTTTATGCATGCCAGGCAGAGTCTTAACCCCTGAGCCATCTCTCCAGTTACATCTTTTCAGTTGTAAGTAACAGAAAGAAGCTCACTTCTCAGCGGTCTCTGCAATATGAGAAAGGTATTCTCTCTAGCAGCACAGGTCCTCTGGCAGGATTTCTTGGATTATTGTCACAGATGTCACTTCAGATTGCCATTTATTTGCTGTACGGATACATTTAGAGTTATGTGGCACTCTGACACACTATATTCTAGAGTAAGGGTTTCTCATGTGGGACCTTAAGATAAGCTCCCCTTCCCCCAGCACCTAATGTGGGACCTTAAGATAAGCTTCCCTTCCCCCAGCACCTAGTTTTCCACCCGCGCCCATTCTAAAACTTCCCGCCTTGTGCCAGCCCAAAGGCGCCAACCTTGTTTACCCGATCTCGGGCGAGACGTGCCGATCCGCACTCCACCCTGGGCGGGTACGGGAACTGCCCAGAGACACCACTATCAGCAAAAGAACATCTGGTGGTCAACTTTATCACCCCATAACTCAACTGCCCAGAGACACCGCTATCAGCAAAAGAACATTTGGTGGTTTACTTTATTGTGTGCCATGTTCCCATAGAGTTCGCTGTGACTGCTTTCATTATAAAAACCCTACCCCGATCTCAGTTGGGGCTGCTCCTTCCTTGCTTGCAAGAGAGATGGTCCTGGCGCGCCAGAATAAACTTGCCTTTTGCCTTTTGCAGAAACCTCTCGGCCCTCGTGGTTCTTCTCGGGGTCTGGGTGGGTGATAAACAGGGACTTTGGTTCCAACACTCAGTATTGGTTCTAAGTAGTCCTGTAACTGTTCTCATAGTGTACTTAGGTGGGTGAGCCCAGCCACAGGGTTCTCATCCATAGTACTAGACATTTGTATTTTTATTAATGCTTTTATTAACCATCTGCAACTAACACTGAAGCGCAAGGGGAGTGGAGAAGCAATCCATCACTCTTTGCTAAACCTGATGGGTGCAAGGGTAGAGGACATTCACACTCTCCTTCCTGAGTTTCATTACTATAGAGGCTCTCTTGATAGGAAAGTAGCTTGTCAGGGTATTGAATGTTGGCATCAGTTCCATTCTCCAAGCTCCCACCTGCAGGCAAGCAGGATACTTCTGCAACCTGCATCTGGTAGAGTTCCTGGAGGTTTGCAGCTTGCATTTGAACAGATTTGCACAGGAGAGCATGAACTCCACATAGAAAATTACAGCAGAGCTGCAGGTGGGAGGGTGTCATTATCAGACTGATTCTTGAGTGACTGGTTTGGAATTGCATGAATCATAGTCTGCTTTACTGCAATGTTAAGTTTTTAAAAATACAAATAGAGTCCTTGGAAGATTGCTTAGTGGTTAATGCACTCTCTGTATAAGCAAAAGGACTAGAGTTTAGATTCCTCATTCCTCATGAAATGCTGGGTTGGGTGGCAGTCTGCCTGTAATTCCAGCCTCAAAAGGCAAAGACTGGGAATTCTCCAAGCCAGCTGGCTAACCAAGCTAGCCCCACAGTTGAAAAATACTGCTGACTCTCAATAGCACCTTCAGGTAACATGTGAGTGGTCAAAAGATACATCATATGTGATGATTATTCACAAATATTGACCTGACTCCTAGGAGGAAGGACTCTAGGTGCAACTGAGAAGGTTTCTCAAGATTAAGAGAAGCCTCTGAGAAAGTCTGTAGGAGACTGTCTTGACTACATGATTGATGTGAGAACTAGTCCATTGTGGGCAGCACTATTCCCTAAGTAGGTGGCATATATGAAGACGTGGCCTGTATAAAGATGGGAAGAACAAATGATCAAGTGGGTGTGTATATGTCTGTTGCTTCCTGCTCCTAACCACAGCTGTCATGTCTCCAGGTCCAGCTGTTGTGATTTCTTGGCCATGATGGATTGTAAGCTGGAATAAAATCCCTTTCTCCCCCTAAGTTGCTCAAATAAGGGATTTTATTGAAACGATGAGCTGGGAAACTAAAACACTGTAACTCTTTTTAAATTTTTTTTATTATTATTTATTCAATTGTGTGTGTGTGTGTGTGTGTGTGTGTGTAGAACCACGGGCAAATTCGGGAACCACCATGGACCACTTCTACCTCCTCATTGTTTACTCTGCCCTGGGATTACAGGCTCTGCCCTACTAGGACCAGAAACACAGGCCGCCCCCGCTTTCACCTGGCGTCTATACGTGGGGTCTAGGATATGAACTCAGGACCTTCTGCCTGCAAGGCAGGGGCTTATCCTCTGAGCCACCTCTCCAGCCCCTGTAACGGTTACTCTTAACTATTGCTGTGAGAGAGCACCCAAAGTCAATCAACTTAAGGGAAAAAAGGAGATTTATTCAGGTTACGGTTCCAGAGGGAAGGTACAGTCTCTCAAAGCAGAGGCGGCATGGCTGGCTGGCCAAAGCTGGAGGAGGCTAAGTCACCGCAGACATCTTGGAAGCTGAGAGCTGTAGACTGCTTGCAGCAAAGGAAGACTTCTCGTGGAGGTAGGGTGGGACTAATCCACCTCAAGGCCCAGCCCTTGTGACTGCCTTCCTCCAGCAAGGCTCCACCTCTCAAGGTGCCATGACCTTGCCAAACACATGAGACTGTGGGGGACACATTTCAAAACATGAAATTCCACCTCTGGCCCCCACAGGCTCATTGCCTTCTCATTATGCAAACCATACTCAGTCCAACTTTAAAAGTCTTCATAGACTACAATGGTAGTCCCAACAGTCCAAAAGTCCAAAGTCCAAAGCCTCCTGTAAATTCAAAATACAAGTTGCATACTTCTAACATACAATGGCACAGAATAAACATTCCCATTCCAAAAGGAAGGAATGGGGGCATATCCAGGAAAGATCGGTCCATAACAAGACTGAAAACCAGCAGGACAAACTCCAAATCTTGTAGCTCCAAGTCCAACAGGTGAGCCTCTTGTCGAAATCATCTCAGTTCCAAAGGGCTTTGGTTCCACCCCTCCAATGCAGCTGCCCTTAGAATACATTGGTTTCTTGAGCTGACTCCTCCCAGGGTACAGCTCTCCTTGGCAGGTGTCCCACATTGTGTCTGGAATCTCTAACATCTTTACTTCTCAATGGCAAACCAAGCTTTAACTCCACAGCACAAACTGCCCTTCTTGGGCCTCTAAACTGCAGGCTTCTTGCCTCATGATGCCTGGATTCTGCCAATTTTTGAAATCTTGGAGGAGGATTCTCCTCCCTCTTGCATCACTGATGCCTCTAAAACCAGAACCACGTGGACGACTTTGCCAAGACTGGCCCCCTTGAATCACAGCTGATTCTGCTTCTCTATGTTGACCATCTCTTTCACTCCTGGGCAGTTGCTTGGTAAGAGAAACCAACTCTTGCTTTGGAACTCCACCCTTTAGCTGCAGTCTTCTGAAAGGATTTGCATTCTTATGAGTGGGAGCCTTCCCTGAGGATCTTGCCCTCAAGCTAGGGCCTCTCCTATTATTCAAATTAAGAGCAGGCTTTGATTTACAAATGGACCTAATCTCTTCAACAGCCATTTTGTTCTCTGCTTCTTCCTGGTTCAACTCTTTAAGTTTGCCATTGTATTTTTCATCATTGAATGTTACAGTTTTTGCTTCTTCCTGCCTGATTGTTTGTTCTTTTTCATAACTCTGAAGACAACTAAAAAGTAGCCATATCACATTGTCAAGACTACATTGCTTTGAAATGTCCTCTGCCAAGCACTCCAGCTTAATTTCAGGCAAACTTTCAGGACGAGGGCAAAACTTCACTAAACTCTCGGCCAACACATGACTCCATGTGTCACTTGTCCAGTTGCAAACAGTCTCTGTTCCCCTCTAGACCATCACAAGCTGGGCTTCCACTGTCTGCGTCTCTCACAGCATTGCTCTCCTCTGAGGTCTCACAAGAAAGATCCCTTTGGCCCAACCGCCAAGACGCAAAAACTTTCCCAGCACAAAGTCCCAAAGTTCTCCATATTTCTCCCAACAAACAGTTCCAAAGGCACACTAGCCACATCACAGCATTGGCCATGCTTCTGGGTACCAACTTCTCTCAGCTTCACAGACAACTTCACATTGTAGTACCAGCTGTTCTTAATCTCACAGCAATACCCCACTACCCGGTACAATTTCTGTAATGGTTACTCTTAACTATTGCTGTGAGAGAAACTCAAAGTCAATCAACTTAAGGGAGAAAGGGAGGTTTGTTCAGCTTACAGTTCCAGAGGGAAGGTACAGTCTCTCAAAGCAGAGGTGGCATGGCTGGTTGGCCAAAGCTGGAGGAGGCTAAGTCACCGCAGACATCTTGGAAGCTGAGAGCTGTAGACTGCTTGCAGCAAAGGAAGACTTCTCTTGGAGGTAGGGTGGGACTAATCCACCTCAAGGCCCACCCCTTGTGACTGCCTTCCTCCAGCAAGGCTCCACCTCTCAAGGTGCCATGACCTTGCCAAACACATGAGACTGTGGGGAACACATTTCAAACCATGACAAACATCATGTCAGCTCAAGGCTACAGGGTGCCGGCACAGTTTGGCTTGACCTGTTTGTTCCCTGCCACAGATTGTTTTGACAAAATATCTCCTACTTAATCTTGCCTGGGAAACTTCTAGCAGTGGCCAGGATGAATAGGTAAATGAAGCAAACAGAGCTGTTATCATCATCACAGCTATAACTGACAAAACAGACTATGAGTAAGAAACATGAAAAAGCTGGGTTCTGGGGTCTGCCTTTTCTCTGTGGAAGAGCAATACTTCAGGGAAGAAGTACTTTCTTTTTTTTAAATTTTTTTATTATTTATTCAATTGTGCATGTGTATGTATGTGTGTAGGTGTATGTGTGTGTAGAACCACGGACGAATTCGGGAACCACCATGAACCGCCCCACCTCCTCCTTGTTTACTCTGTCCCGGGATTCACAGGCTCTGCCCTACCAGGACCAGAAAGGCAGGCCCTCCCCGCTTCTGCCTGGCATCTATACGTGGGGTCTAGGATCTGAACTCAGGACCTTCCACCTGCAAGGCGGCGGCTTAACCCCTGAGCCACCTCTCCAGCCCCAAGAAGTACTTTCTTAAATAGAGAAAGATGTAAAAGTCTTCCCACTCAGTTCCAGAACACTGACAAGAAGGCAGATATCTCTCTTAGACTCAGCATGAAAATATTTACTCTACTGAAACTTCTCTAGCTTACCAGAAGTGACTTGCCAGGAGACAACCTACTAGGATAACTCTGACATTGGTTCACCAACACAAAAATCTCTGTGAGAATGCTCAGCTTCACTGTCCAGGTCCACAAACCAGCATAAACCTAGACTTACATGTAGGAAACAGAAATGGGAGTGGTAGGAATTGATCAGGCATCAGGTTAGAGGGAGCCTAGGATGTCCTCCATCATCTAAGCCAACTTTATTGTAGCATGAATGAGTATTTATAGGAAAACAATCAAGGAGCAGGGCCAAATTTTTTATAGGATTATGTAAAAAACATACGCATTCCAGTTAACAAAAAAAAGCCAGGAGTGACATGTACTTGCTGGGTGGGACTAGACATGATGTCTCTAGGTGGAGTTAAAAGCAGGCATGATGCTTGGTTGCTAAAAGGGAATGGACAATGAATGTCTCAAAGCAGAGTTACCTGGTCCATGCATTAACATATCTCAAATGTATAGGGAAGGAACTGTAAGGGGAAGTTTTAACCTCACCAGTTCTGAGAAGAACAAAAGAGATCTAAGAACAGACAGGAGGTAAACTCAACTCCCAGAGGAAGGAATTCACCTGCCATTGTCTATGCAGACAAGAGGCAAAACTGAACTTCCAAAGGGAGGAATCTACCTAACAACTGCCCATTTTAGATGCTAATGTGTCATTCTCTAGAGAGCAGGCTTTAGGCCAGACAACCCCACACTTCACCACCACCATAAATATATGCGGTAGCTCCAATTAGTGTTTATGTGAGTTTTGTGTGTGTTTGTTTCTGTGTGTGTATCTGTGGGAGTATAGGTCTTAAGGGCATATGTGTGTACAGTTACTTGTGCACCTGTGTATGTGTGTTTATACATGCATGCATGTGCTCAATTTGGCATCAGTTGTCTGTATCATTGCTCTCTATTTTTATTATTAAAGTAGGTTCTCTCAGTTGAGCCTGTGCTCACCAATTGATGCAATATACTTCACTAGTTTGCCCTGGGGATTACCTATCCTTGCTGCCTGAGTGCTGGGATTACAGGTAGTCCCCTTACCTGCCTGGCTTTCATATTGGTTCTAGGGATTTGAACTCTGGTCCCCACAATTCTTAGGCAAGTACCTTATCCATTCAGCCATCTCCCCAGTTCCGAGTGTCAGTCTGTTTTTAACATCCTCGCTCTATAAACACACACACACACACACACACACACACACACACACACACACACATATTTTGCCATAGAAAAAGTGAATGATTATCAAAGCATGCCTTTGTTCCTTTGCAGTTGGGATCATGATGTACAGCTTGTGCTCAAGCATTCCCCCAATGCTCTAACAGCACAGCCTCCCTCTCCAACCTACTGCTATAGTTGCCCTACACAATTCACTATTTCAGGGAGGAATCCTTGCCTTTCTGCACACCATTAAATACCCTGATATCCCTTCCCACCTAGAATAAATTATTGAGAAATCTTTAGCTTTCACCTTGCCTCCATTAGTGAGCTGAACTAGGGGAGTACTTTTCTTTTCTTAAAAAAGAAAAACCACCAAGTAAATGACCTCTTGCTACATATAAAGTTTCTAGAAAATCCAAATACAGGAGGCAACAAAAATAATGAAGTTTAAGATAGAGTTTAATGAGAAGAGATACAAAAGCAATCCATAAAAGAGTTGATTCTTTAAAAGGATAAACAAGATTGATGACAGCCAAACACAAACAAATATCAGAGCTGGAAAACAAGGCAGATGACTTAGAACATTCATATAGTGACTACTGAAACAGAATGCTACCTTCATGAAAGCTGTCTTTCCAAAAAAGAAGGAGAAAGTAGGTTTCCATGATCAAAACAAATGAAAGAAATTCATAACCATTAAAAGAGCACTACAGAGAATATGCAAAGGAATCCTACACACAGAAGAAAAAAGACAGACACATCTGTAGTGCACAGCACAGAATAAACCACACTAGAGCTCTCAAGTTGTTTTGCATCTATGTCTGCCACACACCTTACCAGCTTACCCTAAACTACCACTTACAACAGAGTAACCTTCATTTGAAACTTTGCCCTGTTCAAGTGGGAAAGGTGACATGCAAAAAGACATAAATACTGGACGATTCAACTCAGAGCCGGTCCCACAGTAATCTAAGTTCCAAAAACATAAGTAGATGGATGAGTGATTGGGAACTCTGGAGAGTTGGTGATTAGAAGGAACAGAGTTCCAGTCTGGGAAAATGCAAAAGTTCTAGAAGTCTGAAGGCCTGCACAACTGTGTGCATGTGTCTAATATCACTAGATCATATACTTAAAATTGGCTAAGTTGACACAATTTTGTTTATATCATTAACACCCCACAAAATCATTTTCAGATTACAGATACCTCGGAGATTCCCCTTATATGGCACCTGGATCTCTGTTCTACATACCTTCCATGGTGGTCTGCCTCTAACCAGCCTTTGCTCCTTCTCTCCTCCAATCTGGAACATTTCCTAGCCTGCAAATGAGCTTCCATTCCTCGTTTATTGTTTTTTATTTGTTTGTTTGTTTCTGCTTGTTTTGCTCTCCATGCCATTTTGTGCTTAAATACCTCATGGGAGTTGTGGTTTGGCCAATTTTGCAAATTCTTATTATTCCACCATTTCATGCTTGAAATTTGTATCAGTCAGGGTTCTCTAAAAGAAAAGAACCAATAGAATGTGTGTGTGTGTATGTGTGTGTATGTAAAGAAATTTTATTAAATTAACTTGCAAATAAAACCAGTGTCTTCCAACAGTAGCCACCTGTAGCTACTTAAGTCGAGTGTCTCATAAAACCAAAGGATCCCAAGAAATTCTGGAGCCTCAACCATGCTGGAGGGCTGAAGAGGCTGAGCTCAGATGTCAGCAATGAATGACAGCCAAGTCGAAGATGCTGGACTCCCAGCAAACACGAAGATGTTGGGCTCTAATGTCAGTAATGAACAGTGGCAAGGCCCAGAGGCTAGGCTCCAAAGGCAGAACAGCAGTGAGGCCAAAGAGGCTGAGCTTTGATGTCACTCAAGAACAGCAGCACAGCAAGACGAAGAAGGCAGCAGTATGCCAGTAGTGGACTCACACAGCTAGTCCATGCAGGGCGAGAGAAAAGCAAGTCCCTCCTCCTTGCAGGTCCTTTAATCTGATCCACTACTAGAAAGCACCACCCACTATGGGCTGGGTCTTTCGTATCAATTAAACAGTCACCTACAGCTTTGTTCGAGGGCTTGCCCTAACCATCAACCCTTCACAGCTGTGCCAGCAAACAGTCTGCCGGTGTCAGGTTGACACTTGAATGTATCACACAGCTTAACCTGCTCCGCTTCTCTCAAAAGATCCTGAGATCCTTGATGCCTGAGGCTGGGACTCATCCTTGACTTATTAGAAAACATTGCAACACAGAGCTTTTTCTCTGAGATGTGGTGAGATGGTGTTAAAGGAGTGGAGAAGGGCATTCTGGTGGTGGCAATGGGTGGGGTGTTTGAAATCCCTGTAGAGAAACTGGATTGACACAAACACTTCATGGCGGCAGACATGCATCTTGCTGCCTGAGTGCTGGGATTATGGGTAGTCTCCAAATGTTGAATGCAGAAAGGAATAGTCCAGTTGACCTGTAAACAGACTGACACAAGCCCATTCATCCCTGGATCATCCTTTGAGAAGAAAAAATTCTGGAAAAGTGCTGGAGGTGGAAGCAGAAGTCATGAATGACTCTAGCCCATGAAACGAGTCAGGAAAGTACATTAAGCCTGCCCTGCACAGAGGAGTTAAACCAATGGCAAGGGGTAAGTAAAAGACATGGAAGTGTGTGTAAGCATGTGTGTCACACAGTAGCACACACTCCTTTCCCAGTCCTACTGTGTGCATGTTAAAGAGCATCAGTGTGGGAGCTGGGTGTCTTGCTGGGGGGCATCTTATGTCTTGCATAGCAGTTGCCTATAGCAAGCACAAAGCATCTAAAACAGAAAAAGTCTGTGTATTCAGTCTTTGCCTATGAAGTGGTACCACTGCCTGCCTCACATACCTCTCAGACACTAGAGTCCAAAATGAGGCAAAAGGCACAGCAGTATACCAGGGAGTGCTTAAGAGCAAGAGGGGCAGAATATCTGGCAAGGAAGGGCTCCCATCTGGCCTAAGGGAACATCAGAGCCACTCCTATACTTTAGACCATTTAACAGAGAACCCTCTAGGGCTGTGCCGCTCAGTGGGGCAGCCACTAATCCTGGCATGACTCTGGAGCATTGGAAACCTGGCCAGCTACATGTCAATTTCAAAGTTAGTATATGTCATAGCTAGAAACAGTTGTCAACTTGACAGTTGAGGGTTTGAGCTCTGGGCACATTTCTAGAGAATTAGCAGTTGAGTTAAGCCCAGAGTGAACCTGCAGTGTATTGTCTAGTGGATGGGGAGGGCCCAACTCATGGTGGGTGGGACTAGTCCCAGGACAGGTGAATAAGATGGAGGAAATGAGTTGAGGAAGTTGGCATCCTTGTGTATACATGGCTAGATCGTCCCTGTCTCTGTCATTATGTGAATATGATGTGGCTAGTTCCCTCAGTCCCTTGATGGTGGTGTGAACTCTCTTGCCATGCTGGTAAGCCAAAGTTAAACCTCTTGTTCCCTTAATCTGGCTTGTCATGATTTTATCAGCAACATGTAGCGGCGAGAAAAAAAAAAGAATATAAAAGGAGTCTAGGGACTATGCAATGTCCCCTTGATGACATTTCATATCTATTACATGTTGAAATAATACATATGATATGTTGAGAGAAATAAAACAATTGTTAATTCATTTCACCAGCCTGTTTTGACATCACAGAAAGTCTACTAAAAGACTGTAAAAATACATATATAGCTCACAGTATGTTTCTGTTAGACAGCACATCCCACCCACATACACCCCAGCTCCTCAGGTTCTTACTCCATTGAGGCTGGGGCCATTGCCAGGCAACAAAATTTTTTTAACTAAACCCTCCAATGAGCCAGGCCCAGGAGGGCGTCTATTTGCTTTTCCACTCCCCATATCCTGTCATCGACTTCACCTTTCTGGAATCTGAGTCCACTGCAGTCAGGCAGTCAGAGTCTCACTAATTTGCTGCGTTCTTTGAACTGATTCCTCCCTAGCCTCCCCCATTCCCATCTGAGGACTAGCCTCCTCACCAAACCCGTTGTCCAATAAGACTTCTGAGCATGCAGCTTTGGCATCTAAGGATTGGGATTGGGCTAGATGGGCACAGGTGTTGTTCTTCCCCATCCCCAATTGTGAGGATCAGAGTTCAGATGTCTAAGACAATCATAAAGTTCTGCCTGGTAGCATGTATTTGTAAGCCCAGTCCTCCTATGGTGAGATGGGAAGTAGTGATAGGATGATCCCCAAAAGTTTCTGGTTCTGGTAACTTTGCCTAGGTAGCTGCTGACAAGAAAGAGACCCTGTTTCAAACCAAGCAAAAGGCAAGGACCGTATACCTGAGGCTGTTCTCCAACTGCCATATGCTGCATCATGGCACTATAGCACACCACATGAATGTGGGCAAACACAAGAGGGAGGGAGGGAGACAGACAGATAGACAGACAGACAGACAGAGACAGAGAAAGCTAGAGAGACAGAGACAGAAAGATACAAAGAGACAGAGACAGAAAGATACAGAAAGAGACAGAGAGGATCAGAGAGAGCGCCAGAGAAAGACAGACTGAGCGAGAGAATCAAAGAGAGAGAGAGAACCAGAGAGCGAGAGAGCCAGAAAAAAAAGAGAAAGAGGGAGACACAGCCAGAAAGAGAGACAGAGAGAGAGAGAGTCAGAGAACTAGGCAGTAAGAGAAACAGAGACAGAGACACACAGAGAGAAAGGAAGAGAGAGTAAGAGAGCAAGCGAGCGAGCAAGAGAGAGAGAGAGAGAGAGAGAACCAGGGAGAGAGAGTCAGAGATAGAAAGACAGACTGAGACACACACAGAGTCAGAGAGAGACAGAGAGACAGAGAAAGACAGAGAAAGGGGACTGTGGCAAGGACATCAGGTACCATGCTGCCTGGTCTCTTTCTCTAGCCATCTCAGGAACCTCAGCATGTCAGTCACTATGGCAACTCAACTAAATCATCGACCACAGGTTAGATGTTCTGGCAAACTCTTCCAGCAGATGTCCAGAACTACGAGGCTTTCATAGTAGTCTCGAGAAGCACAAACAGTCTGATGGCTCCTTCATGGTGTGAACGCGAGTCACTGTCACACCTTGTTGATCCAGGAGCCTCTTTTCCTGGGAAGCCTCCTGCTCTGCCTAGAAGGGAGCTTTCAAGCCTTCTGTTCTCAGTGCCACAGGAGAGCGCGAGAGGTACTCCGGAGGATTCTGGGACTTGTAGTCCACTACTCTGGAGCTGGGAGGGGTCTATTTGCAATCTACCCCCTTGGGAGCCTGGAGGTGGGAACTTTAGAGGATTAGTTCCAAGATGCTGCCAATCTGCCTAAGGCTTGGAGGAAAACAAACAGTAGGAGTGCAGGCATTTCCCCACCACCTTACTGCTTAGCAGCAGCATGTGGTGTTCTGATAGAAGGAAGTGCGCAGGGTCCAAAAGGTTGACTCCTGCTCTAGCTAGCTGTGTGTTGGGCCAGGTATGTGTTATTCTGACACGGGAGCAGAGAACCCTGATAGGAACAGCACCTGCCCCCACGGAGTCCAGCAATCACAAACAAGTTGGGCTAGTCTCCACGTTCAGGGGAGTGAGTCCCCAACCCACAGTTCCAGAAAGGCAGGTGGAACAGGGAACATTGTACATGGCAACACGGGTTAACAGGCCTCATCTCAGCAGAGCCTGACTCAGGGACGGGGTCAATTGGCAATCTCTCTCCTTGGGTACTTGGCAATGGGAAAATACAGCACGGTCCTCACATACTGCCTATAGCTGGGGCCACTTCACTTTACACCAACAGTATCTACACTTCAGTTGACTTAAGGCAGGAAGGGAACCTGCCACGATCTAACCCAGAGACTGAACCTGGAGACTGATCCTTGCCATCCCACACCTGCTCTTGGGACACAGGAGTGAAAGCCCTCAGCTGACCTGAGGTCACAGTAGACAGCAGCAATCAGTCCCTGCCTTCCTCTTCTCCCCACAAGGCATAAGACATGTGAAAACCTCACCTGGCCCACCCTTTGTCTTGTGGCCGATAGCCTGCCAATCTACAAATGTGCCCAGAGCTCAAACCCCTAACAGTCAAGTTGACACCTGTGCCTAACTAGGACTGCAAACACCCGGTAGCAGTTCCCCTGTATTGTTGCTGATAAAATCACCATCAAATGTCTTAAGGGAACAAGTGATTTATTGCAGGTTTATTACAGTTTATAGCAGTCAGCCTGCATGGTTGCTGATAAATGACCATCAAACAGCTTGAGGGAACAAAGGGTTTATTTCCTTACTGATAGTCTGGTTATAGTCTGTCTGGCTTGATGGGAGAGCATGCACCAACACCAGGGCGGAGGGACCTGGCCACACCATCTCTACGTAATAGCTGAGAGAGGGGCGATCCTCACTTGCCAGACCAGCATGTCTGGCCACGTGCGCAAAAGGATGCCAACTTCCTCAACCGACTCTCAGTATTTTATTCATCCGTTTGGGACCTAGTCCTACCTACCATAGGCTGGGCCTTCCCCATCAACTAGACAATCTCCTGCAGGTCTGCTCTGGTCTTAACTCAACTGCTAATTCTCTACAAATGTGCCCAGAGCTCAAACCCCCAACGGTCAAGTTGACACATGTGCCTAACTAGGACACAGTTTTTTGACCATCTTAGCAGGAACGCTCACGCTAGCACCAGGGCCGAGGGAACTGGACACATAATATCCACATAGTAGCCGAGAGAGGGACAATCCTTGCTTGTCAGACCAGCATGCCTCATTTCCATTTTATCCACCTGCCCCAGGACTAGTCCCAGCCACCATGGGCTGGGCCTTCCCCATCAACTAAAGAATCTTCTGCAGGTTCACTCTGGGGTCAACTCAAATACCAGTTCTCTCAAATATGCCCAGATCTCAAACACCCAACTATCAAGTTGACACCTGTATCTAACCATGACTCACCCTTTATGAATAGAAGGGGGCTGCTCTCTTATCTACTGGCAGGAGTGTCTGCCCACATGCCCCCATTCTTGGGGAACCATCTCCCAACATACTTTGTCAACTGGGGAAGGCGACGTTGACCTCTCTCAGCCCATTCCCTGAGCCCACCACTACTGAGCCAGGAATCCTGGGGTCACAGGCCCTGTTTCCCATTCCACAGTCTCCTTCCAACACACAACTCATTTATTACCAACTGTTGCCACGCACAAGTGCCCTGGGAAGCCAGGTAGTCACTGCACCATTCCCTACCTATCAACAACTGGTCATCTTGCTCCTGCCCAACCAGAGGAACCCATACCATCTTATAAGCCCTGTCCTGTACATACAGTACAACAGCTTGCAGGAGAGAGACCTTCATGTGTCTGGACTCCACGGGGTTGTGTGTCCGCCCTCTTTGTGGGTGCCATGGCTTCAATCTCCCCTAATCATACATTCATAAAGGAACGTCCCTGGATCCCATGCTCTCAGACTGGGAACTTATTTGGAAGTGGAGTTGCTGTGTGTCACAGTTTGAATGTGACTTTCTCCCCACAGGCATCTTTAGCAGGCATTGATGTTTGGGAAGTTCGGAGCCTCCTCTTGGTGTAATACAATACAATTATGGAGAAAGTGTGTAGGACTGGCCCTTGAAACCCTGAATATGCATCCATTATTCAGACCTTATGTTCAGTGAAAACTAGACACAAGGATACTGTCACATGACTCAATTTCTGAGACACGCAAAAGGAAGAAGCTAACTTATAATGTTGCGAATTTGTAGGAGTTTTGTCTTCGTGGAAGTACACAGGACTGGGAGCGATCTCAGAGCTATGTTTTAGAAAGATGTGACTGTTCCGTACCATAACAGAGGTCTGAGTAGACCAGTGAGTTCCTTCCATTCAGCATTCATGGACAATACACACAAAATACAGGTGGCAGTTGAATAAACACTATCTTCTGATGGTGTGCTACTGAGCACTCTGTCTGATTGCATTTCCCAACATGCTCCTCTATCATTAGGAACTACATGACTATGTCAGGTGATAGTGACCGTGATCCTCTTCATCTGTGTGCACGTGCACAGGTGTGAATGTGTGTGCATGGGTGTATGCGGGTTGAAGTATTTAATGACCAACGAATCAATGCATTCTTATCTGGTGAAAACATGTTCACAACCTGCATGGTGCATGGTGGGTAATGCAGGGTAGATTTGCTGGAATTAGAGTACTACCATAGGCAGTGATAGTGGAAACTGAGAATCCTTTAGTGAGGAAGACTGAGACTCAAAGAGTGATTTCCAGGCTGTGGAGCTAGTCTAACACAAGGTAGTCTTAGCTTGTTTTCACTGGAATTTGTCTTCTTTCACTTCCCTCTTCTCAGAATCTCACCATTTCCCAAGCTCAAATGCCAGGAGAGGTGGGCAGGAGTACCTTTCTTTTAAAAATATTTTATTTATGAGAGAGAGAGAGAGAGAGAGAGAGAGAGAGAGAGAGAGAACATGTCATGGTGCATGATAGATAGATATTAGAAGACAACTCTGAAAAGTCAATTCTCTCCTTCCACCATATGGGCTTCTGAGGATTGAAATCAGGTCATCAGGTTTGCTTTGCAAGAAAGTACCTCATCCATTGAGCTATCTCACCTGCCCACGAGACTCCCCCTGTTGATCTGGGAGTGCGGTTGTGCCAAGTCTGCAAGCGATCAGGGTGGCTGCATTCAATTCCATCCTCAAATCCTGGACGCAGCCTGCCCCAGTGAGCTGTCAGTGAACTACTTCTGAAGCCTAAAACTAATCATCTATAGCCATCCCCTTTCTGAATGATGCCAAATTTTGTCCAAATGTAAGTGTCCCTCTAGACTCCCAGGAGTATGGTATGAAGGACACTTCCTGCCTCTTCCTTTGAGAAGGAAATGTAGTGATTGGCCAGAGTTTGCCCCAGACGAAAGGATGACCTTCATTAGTTTATTCAGCAGGGAGTTAAAACATACCCTCACTGTCCCCATTCATGTAGCCTGTGCCGAAGCAACGGTTGTGAGTCAGAGCAGGCATAGAACACGAGCAGTAAGGATGATTCCTCAAGCAAATGGAACAGGATAAACTCTGCCTTATCCATCAAGGGGATCCACCATCAACTCCCCAGTGCCGATTTTGGTAGCAGTCAAACCTTTTTCCATTCACTGCCTTTAAGGAAAGGATGCAACGGAGCAGGAAATGATCACTGACCGCTTGTTCAGACGATGGACGGCTCAGAAGGCAGGGTCCTGAACAGCAAGTGCGGCGGAGAAGTACGCAGATCACTGCAAGTTCATCCTTGGCTTTCAAAAACCTCTCTGGAGCAAAGATTTTCTTCAAAACCACACCTCTTGATAACTGGAGCCTTCAAATAGCAATCCCTACAAAACTCCTATGACATTGCTGACTGCAATGGAAAACAAAGCAGCCCCCAGATTCTATGGATCCAAAAGAGGCCCCAAATAGTAAGGCACTTTTAAAAGGAAAGTCAACCTTGGAGATATGAGACTTCCTGATTTCATAATATATTGCTGTGCAGCTAGCCAGCACTATTGCTGATAAAATCACGACAAAACAGCTCAAGAAAAAAACAGGCTTAAATTTTCTCTTATGATTCCTGGTTACAGTTGTTTGTGCAGCTTCGCAGGAGAGCCCACACCAGCACCAGGGTCGAGGGAACTAACCACATCATATCCACATAACAGCTGAAAAGGTACGATCCTTACTTGCCAGACCAGCCTATTTGGTCAAATATGCAGAAGGATGCCAACTTCCTCAACCAGCTCTCTGTATTTTATTCACCTGTCCAGGGCTTAGTCCCTCCCACCACAGTTGAGCCTTCCCCATCAATTACACAGTCTCCTGCAGGTTTGTTCTGGGCTTAACTCAACTGTTAATTATCTACAAATGTGCTCAGAGCTTGGACCCTGAACCTAAAGGTTGACACCTATGTCTAACTATGACAATTACAGAGCTTCAAAGATCAAGGCAACACGAATGGAAGGGGAATGAGAGACAAAGAATGAGTCCACATACCTGCAGCACACTGACTTTCAAAGGGGGAGGCAAGATGACACGACGGGGAAAGGGGTGGATGCTTCAACAAAATGCTCTTAGAAAACAGGGCACATACATATAGGAGAAGGAAATTTGACCCTTATATACCATTGAATCAAAATGCATTAAGGAGTTTAACAAGAGCCCCCCGATAAACCTAAAGGAAAGCATAGTAGGCAAGCTGTTGTACATTATTCTTGGCAACTATTAAAGGTATTACATCTAAATTGCAGGCAGGAAAATCACAAACAAGTGAAAGGATTTTAGGCTATGAATTTTTGCATAGCCATAGGAAATGATCAACCATATAAAGAGACTACCTTGGATTGGGAGAAAACATTTGTGAATTATATATCTGCTAAAGGAATATAACCTAAAATAACAACGACTTAACATAATTCAACAACGAAAGCAAGCAAACAAAAATCTCTTAAATTATCTGACTAAAAATGCACCGAAGGGTTCAGAGATATCTCTCCAGAGAAGACATGTACATTATCAGCAGCTCTATGAAAACGTGCTCCCCATCTCTAATCATTAACAAATGCAAACCAAAGCCAAGGTGAGAAGGCGCCTCATAGCTGTTGAGATGAATTACCATTGTTAAAAATAGAAGAGAGAGTAAGAACAAGACAGGAGGTAAAGAAAACTGAGGCCTTGCACTGCTTATGGGAATGTTAATGATGCAGCCATCATGGAAAACAGTCCTCTGTCAAATCTATGTGTAAAGGAAAGGAAACCAGCACCATGCAGTTCATTTATGTATTATTCACAATAATCCAAGTGTCCAATAATGAATAATGTGGTGTGTATACACATGCATGAGGAAGAGAAACACACACACACACACACACACACACACACACACACACACACACACTGAGAGAGAAGAGAGAGAGAAGAGACAGACAGACAGATAGAGAGACAGAGAGACTCATTCTTAAAAAGGGGAGACTGTCTTTTGAGATAACAGAAGAACCTGGAGGACTTTAGGCTATGTGGAATAACTTAGACATAGAAAGAAACATATACTACATGGTATCACACATATGTGGAATTAAAAATACCTCAGATATGCACAAAAATCAGAGAGTAGACTGGTGTGGCCAATGCGGGAAGACAGGAATGGGAGGGTGCAAGTGAAAGGGAACAAAGGTTCTGTTTTGCACGATGAATAATAAATCAACAGGTTTAATGCACATCACGAGACGCCACAGATAGTACTATTGAATGTGCACACGACATTTTGGAAAGAATATGTTTTGGATGCTCTTAGTATAACTCTCACAAACATAGCTACCCTCTCCCACAGGGAGCTATGTGAGTTGATGCAACTGTAAAGCTGTCAGATTATAATAACCATTTTATCTTGTGTGGAATATTGAAAGTTTTGTATCAAATATATATGATAGAAACATGAATCTAAATATTTCCTTGGGCTGGAGAGATGACTCAGGAATTAGACTCTGCCTTGAAAGCAGGAGGGTCCTGGGTTCAGATCCCATGTCTCACATAAAAATATCAGGTGGAAAAAAATAGCAGTGGCCTGTACTTGCGGCCTTGGTGGGCAGAGCCTGGGAGATCCCAGAAAGAAGCCAAAAGGAGATAGAGGCAATCCGGGATGATTGCTGAGGTTGTCTTTAGTCCTCCACAGGGACACACAGTGCCCACCCCCCCCACACACACACGTGTGTGTGTGTGTGTGTGTGTGTGTGTGTGTGTGTGTGTGTGTGTATGGTAAATTAAAACAAATTGTCCCAAATTCACCCTTTCTGCTGTATCATACATGGTGACACATTAAAATAAGCCTTTGGCATCATTATCTATTGAAAATTGCATGACTAAATATGGCCTAAAGGAGACTCTACTACTGCTGTTTTGCTAAAGGGAAATGCTATCAAACTGCCTTCTGAATACTTACCATTATAGCCACAGGTTAGTGCTGCCTGCAGTCTTCCTCAGAGAAGTTTCTTTTTGCAGTGGGTGACTGTTAATGCAGAATAAGTGACCATGAAGTGCTCAAACCTAAACAGGGCCACCTATACCATTTTTCCTTCAAAGATGGGACATCCTGGAAGGGGAAGAGGGGCAGGAGGAAAGAATGTAAGAGATGGAGGTTAGAGAGGGTGCCACCCATCAGTCTTCTGGACTTGATGTGGACATTGCATTCACTGCACCTGTGGCTACCTCAGCAAGACCTGCAGAAGACTGGGTGGGTCGCCATTTTTCATGCCGAGGCCTCAGCATTCGCTGAGGCTCTACAGATGAGTAATGGGTGTCCCTGACCTCAGTGGGGCAACTGTCACCATGTACTAGCAAATAACACCCACAGAGGCTCATGCAAGCAACCCTGATTAAGCTCAGTGTCCCCCCACCCCAACACCAAGACATCAAAGTAATAGGAACTTTGTTCAGAAGAAGGGTTTCGCTGGAGAGAGAGGAAATGCGACATGATAACAGGGAAAGTGAAAATATCCAAGATTCAGTACACTATGTTTGAAGCTATCCAAGCATAAAAATGCCAAAACAAGATTTTAAACATGACCAAGCTCTTCCTTAACTTGAAAAATTTGAACCCGTGTTTTGCCTTCTCACATTTGAATTTGTCTCTTTGCGGCACTACCGATTCAGGGAGGCCCTAGCCCGGCTCCCGATTCAGGACACGCCTGGACGTACAGACATGCCCGGAGGGTCCCAATAGAGGACCATGCAGGCGGAGGGATGAACAACCAATGGGAACCGTCTAACCTGCACCTGCAATGGACACCTAGTAAACAGTTAAATGACTGGTGGCTGTTTCCCCGCCCCTACCCCCCAAGGAGGGACGGCAACACCTGATTGGACCCTGACCCTATATAAGCCCAAATGCCCTTAATGACTCTGAATCTGCGGCATCTCGTCCACTGCTGCTTCTCACCTGGTTCCCGGGGTCTGGTGGCCACCCGGTCGCCGCCGGCCTGCCCATTCGCCTCTAGCCCTGAGGCCCCGCTGTTTCCCCCCCCCTCCTCCCGGCTGGCCAAACGGGGGATACGGCAACATCTCTTTTCTCACATAATTTGATCTAAGTAGGAATTAATCATTTTATTCTGAAAGGATGCCAAACGTTGTAAGGTTTCTTCACAACAAGAATTAGCTCACAGATTGTTTTATTGTATCCATCATGACCCTTACTGTAATTCTATCAAAGCTGAAACACTGAAATTACTATTTGCTATACTCAGTGTTCAAAAATAATACAGATTTGGGAGGGGCAAATAATTATGAATCATGGAGACTAAAATTTGGCTGGAAATGAAACATTAATGAGATAGAGTCTTCCATGGTTTGAATCTAAGTTGCCAACCACGGGCATATGTGTTTGCATTCTTTTTTTTTAATATTTTTTATTATTTATTATTTATTCAGTTGTGCGTGTACGCATGTGTGTGTGTATGTGTGCGTAGAACCACGGACAAATTCAGCAACCACCATGGACGCCTCCACCTCCTCCTTGTTTACTCTGCCTCGGGATTCACAGGTTCCGCCCTACCAGGACCAGAAACGCAAGCCACCCCTGCTTCCTCCTGGTGTCTATACATGGGTCTAGGATCCGAACTCAGGACCTTCTGCCTGCAAGGCAGAGGCTTAACCCCTGAGCCACCTCTCCAGCCCCGTGTTTGCATTCTTAACTGGTGCTAATGTTAATGTTAATGTTCAGCAGAGATAGAGATTTGTTAGAGGAAGGCATGTCACAGGGGCTGGCCTTCAGATCTAGCAAGTGCAGCCTGGCTTCTTCTCACTTAGTTCTTGTTCTGTCTGCCTTCCTGATCATCGTGGTGACCTGGACTGGTCTCCTGCTTCTGTTTCCATAAATTCTACTATATGATTCCTGACATAAATGGACTACATTCCCTCTGGAACCATAAGCAAAGAAATATCCCTTCTCCTTTAAACTGGTTGTATCAGAGTGTTGTGTCAGCAAAAAGAACGGTAACTGCAACACATGAAATTTCTTTTTTTAACAAACAAAGACATTCTGGACAAGCTACAGGCATCGCAAACACGAAACAGCATTCCACAGAAGCGTTAATCCTACTTTTTTGGAACTCAAGAAGTAGATGAAAGCAAAAGAAACTTATTCTACTACGCCATCTCTTTATTTCAATTCTTTCCATGACATCTGCCAAAGACCACATAGTGAACTCTCACAAAAAATGATTTGGAGGGAGGGCAATGTAGTGGTGCACGGCTGTAGTTCCAGTACCCATATGCCTGAGGGAAGAGGCGGTATATGGGTTTAAGGCCAACCTTCACTGCAGACTGAGACTCGGTCTCAAAAATCATCTATGTATGTATGTATGTATGTATGTACGTGTCTGTCTGTCTGTCTGCCTGTCTGTCAGTCATGGTTTGAATGTGAGTTATTCCCTCATAGGTTCACGGTTTGAATTCGTAGCCCATGTTAACATTTGGGAAGGGCTTGGCAAATTTAGGACATGGAGCCATATTGGAGAAAGGTGTGTCAGAGGGGACAGGCCTTAAGGATGGGCAGCTCTGCCCTGCCTCAAGCTCTTGCAGTTTACTCTTGCTATTTCAGCTTCCATGATGATGCCTGCAGTGACCTGAGCCGCCTCCGACTTCTGCCAACTCCCATGCCTTTCCTGCCATGATGGATTGCATTTCCCCTCTGGAACAGTGTGGTAAATAAATCTCCCTTTTTGCCCCATAAGTTGTGTACAGTGTTGTCTCACAGCAACAGAAAGACTAACTGCTATCTACTATCTATCCACCTATCCATCCATCCATCCATCCATCCATCCATCCATCCATCTATCCATCTATTCATCTATCCATCTATCTATCTATCTATCTATCTATCTATCTATCTATCTATCTATCTATCTGATATCTATCTCACTCTCTGTCTCTCTGTCTCTCTCTCTGTCTCTCTCTCTGTCTCTCTCTCTGTCTCTCTCTCTGTCTCTCTGTCTCTCTCTCTCTCATCGTCTTCTGTCTATTTATCTACCCATATATCTACCATCCATAAGCTGCCCGGCTTACAATTAGATCCCCTTGCAAATAATCGGAGATCTCCTAGCCTGATTACAATTTTTACTTTTCCTGTTACTATGATGAAAATACTCTGAAAAAAGCAACTTAAGGAAGAGTTTAGTTTAGCTAAGATTCTGAGGGTATAATCCATCACAGAGAGGAATCACTCAGGCAGAGCCTGCGCCCACATCAGGCAGCAGAGTGACGAAATGCCCGTGTCTCCTTTATATTCAACTCCAGGACTCCATCCCAGGGAATGGTGCTGCCCACAGTCAAGGTGATTTTTCCCCCACCTCAGCCACCTTCCACTAGATAATCCCTCCCTCACAGCTATCACTAATCTTGATAATTCTCCAGCCATATCCAGAGCATGGTCAGCTAGGTGGTTCTAGGTAATGGAAAAGTGATCATCAACATTCACCATCACACTATCATCCACAAGTCTTCACCATGCAATCATTAGAGTGTTTTAGTTTGGAATTCCTGAAAAATATATATAAAAAGGATTTGTGCAGAAAGGACAGTGATTTCTCTTCTAGTTGTACACATATCTTAGATTCTGATTTATTCAGAATTACTGGGGACTTAAATATAACATAAAGGCAATTGTATTATGAAGTATTTTTGACACAAATGCTACAGCTTCATATGTCTTCCACTTTTTGGTCCAACTTTAAAGCTTGCGGTTTGAGCTCATCTCAGATGTATCATGAAAACATTGCTGAGAAAGCACCACCATTGTCACAAGAAGCCAGATTACTCTGAAAAATTCTTCAGAAGAGTCAGATGCAATTTTTTAACTCGATAATTGTTAATGTACATTCTGAAGGATGGTTATGTATGACTAAAATAGAAAATGCTTTAATGTAGATATCAACAAAATATTACTATGAAGATTAAAATGCTGTGCAATAATTGATGAACTTGTTTAATAATGTAATTGTGAGGGCCCGGTGATGAGCTCTTTCTCCTGGTCTATAATAACGTGAACTATAATTTTAGTTTATATAGTTTATATTATATATAATATAACCACTGTCTTTTTTTTTACATTTCAATTTACTTACTGTGTGTTTGTGTGTGTGTGTATCAGAGGGCACCGTGTGTCCGTGTGGCGTACCAAGAGTGACTTTGGAAATCATTCTGGATTGTTTCTACCTCCTTTTTTGCTTTGCTCTGGGATTTTCCAGGCTCCACCCACCAGGGCCAGAAGTGCAGGCTGCCTCCCTTTTCCGCCTCAGCATTTGTATGTGGCACCTGGGGCCCGAACTCAGGACCTTCTGCTTGTGAGGTAGAGTCTTAACCCCTGAGTCATTCCTTCAGCCTGCCACCATCATCTTTTGAGAGAGATGTCTCACTGAATCCTGGCTGTCCTTCATGGGGAGATACTTCTGCTTCACACTCCTGAGTACTGGCACAACAGGTATGAGTCACCGAGCTCTATTGATGTGTTACAACAGTAAAGAAGATTCCTTAATGGAAGGCATGCAGTGATTCTTTGTGTGTATTAAGCTATGCTATTTGTATTTTGAGGACAAATACTGAAGAAACCGGTACAGTTTAGAACAAGCATACTAATGACCGCCAAATGTTCCTAATATCACTAGAAAAAGAGAAAGCATATACCATTCTGATAAAATAGAATGAATTAAAAACAAACTGAAGCCCTCACACCTTATTGCCACGAAAATCAAGATGTCACACAGGTCACAAGACTTCCATCCCTTATTTGGGCACCTGAATAGTGTCCTCAGGGCAGAGCTTCATCCAGAGCTCTCTTGCTCCCCTGCATGATGCTGTGTTGAAATGGAGACGACACATTAGAAATCAGACATCAGCGCACTGCACTAGAGAGCTGAGGTTGGGGAGTGTGGAAGACTCAGAGACAAAGTGTCAACCGATAACCTGGAGGGTTATCTGTGTGGACGGGATCCTTTCAAGAGAGCGCACAGAGGCTGTTGTCGATGTGACTTGATGGGGTATCAAGGGGGCCCGACAAGACAATGAACATATCCTCCTTTCTGTCTCTCCCCTCTCTCTCTCTCCTCTCTCTCTCTCTCTCTCTTGTCTCTCGCTGTTGCCTCCCTCTCCCTCTCCCCCCTCCCCTTCCTCTCTCGCCCTCCCTCTCCCTCTCTCTCCCTCTCTGCCATTCTCTCAGCCACTCTCAGACACAAGTCAAAGGGGTCGTACCTGGAGCTCACACCAAGAACAAGACCCACACCTACACATTATGAACATCAAGCATGAACATGAACATTTATTTAGAGCAGGAAGGGAATTTGCACTGGCCCCTAAGAGCCAGAATTAAGGCACACGGTCCCCCAAGATGGTACTGATGGGAGGTGTGTTTTCATAAATTCTCCACTCTGCAGGGAAGCAACGGTGGAAGTTGAGGTTGGGGACTCCCTTCTAAGGCGTGGGGGACCTCACAGACTTATGGCCTGTGCTCTCTTCCTCACCGCCTTCAAGACTTTTTTGTCAAACAGATCTTTCTCTCGAGAGTGCACGGGTGGCCCGCGGAGGTACTTCTCTTCGGCCTCCTTGTAGTCTAGCTCTTCCAGGGCAGCGATGGAACAGATGATGGCTTCCGGGAGGAGAACCTCCAAAGTGAAGTTGACGCTGTCTCCACCTGCCAGAGACAGCAGGGTCTTGTCGGCCTCCTTGCAGATGTCTTGTAAATAGCTGGCCACTTCGTGAAGCTGGTCCTCATCCTCCAAGTAGGTCTCGATGTATAACCTCGGCCTCTTGTGCTTCAACAGGGCTTCCAGCCAGCTGGACTGCTTTGTGCCCTGCAAGATGTCTTTGAGGTGCTGGTCGGCGCCCTTTCTCTTCACTATGAAGTCAACCAGCTTCCTGTTGGCTCTGTCTCGGGCAGCTCTCATGCGGTCGGGCAACAGCTTCTTGCAGGGCCTCGTCCCATCCAGACAGCTCTCCTCCTCCCAGTCTTCCAGGTCCTCATAGTTCACCTCGGGGAACTGTATGTGCACGCTGCCCTCTTGCAGGGCTTTCCTCAGGGGATAGCTGGCCTGGGCGGCATAATAGTCAAAGAAATCGCCCACAAAGGAGCTGCGGGCCAGCTCGGCTTGGTAGTGGGCGATGAGCGAGAAGCACCAGTCCAGAGCCAGGTCAAAGGCCCTGCTGGCTCTCCTCTTGAGGGACTCTTCTTGGAGCAATCCAGGAGCTTCAATCTGCGCAGGGGGACGCGGATGCCCCTTTGGTCGCCGTGCATGTTTTCCTCAATCAGCACCACTCGGGCAGTCTTCTCTGCTCTGCTGACACTAGTGACCACTGCTGGCCAGAAAGGGAGCTCCTGAAATTTAAACCAGACCAGCACGCCCCTTTCGATGGCAATTTCCTGCTGGGCAGAAGCCAGGACTGTGGCTACACCCTCCTGTGCACTGCTGGTTGGGATGGAACACTCTTGTCCCCCTTGGCTTCTGGCCTGGGCCAGTTGTGCCGCTGGACCCGTGGCTTGTCCCCGCAGCCGACCTTTCCTTCGAGGTGGGTCCTGGTGTTCCTTTCTGATGGGGTCTCGGCCCTGCCGAATGCCTTCATTTGCGCCTTGGTTGGCAGAGGCGCTTCTGTATGGAGGTGGCACCTGTGGTGTACCTCTCCTTGTGTGCCGCCTCTCTTGTCCCCCTTGGCTTGGGGATCTCACTTGTTCTCCAGTACCTGTTGTGGCTTGGCTGCCTGGTGCTCCCACGCTTGAGGACCTAATCCGAGGTTGCCCCCTGCTTCCGGATTGGCCCTCAGGGTCCTCTCCTTGTGTGGCTCCCCCTGCACGTGCTACTCTGTTTCTAACTGAGCCCCGGGGTCGCCCTCTGCCTCTAGGCTGGCTCTCTTGTTCTGCTCGGCTTGTGAACTGGCATGACTTTTACTCCCTTTTCCGGTTTGGTCTCCTGATGGCCCAACACTTGTGGGTCGACCCCTGCTTCTGGATTGGCTTTCCCGGTCTTGTCCCCGTGCGGCTCCACCTTCGTGTGCTTTTCCGCTTCTGCCTGAACCACGCGGTGGACCCGGGGCTCTAGATTGGTTGTGTTCTCCACCTTGGCATGGGGAGCACGCCTGCGCTCCAGCTTCTGTACTCATTTGGCCCTCTGGTGCTCCAAGGCTTCTGGGTCGACTCCGGGGTCTTCCCCTGCTCCAGGATCGGCCCTCCTGCTCTCCTCCCTGTAGGGCTCCACTCCCATGAGGTTCTCTGCTTCTGGCTGAGCGCTGGGGATGACCTCGGCCTCTGAATGGGGTCTCTTGCCCCCCTGGGCTGGGGGAGCACACCTGCCCTCCAGCTCCTATTGCAGTTTGGACGCCTTGTGCTCCAACACTACCGAGTCGACCCCGGGTTCTGGACTGGCCTGCCTGGTCCAGTCCCTGGGTGACTCCACCTCCAGGGGGTTCTCTGCTTCTGGCTGAGCCCTGAGGTCGTCCTCGGCCTCTAATTGGGCTCTCTTGTGCCCCTTGCCTTGGGGATCTCACTGCTTCTCTGGCTTCTTTAGTGATGTCTTCCTCTGGTGTTCTAATGCTTACCGGTTGACTCCGGGGTCTCCCTCTGCTCCTGGATTGGCATTGCTGGTCCCCCGCCTGTGGGGCTCCACCTTCGTGAGGTGCTCTGCTGCTGGCTGAGCCCCATGGGCAACCTCGGAGTCTCAATGGGGTCTCTTGCCCCCCTTGGCTTGGGGAGCACACCTGCTCTCCAGTTCCTACTACAGTTTGGACTTCTTGTGCTCCAACACTTCTGGGTCGGCCCCTGTTTCTGGATTGGCCTCGCGGGTCCCCTGCCTGTGGGGCTCCACCTTCGTGAGGTGCTCTGTGGCCAGCTGAGCCCTGGGGTCCACCTCGGCGTCTTAATTGGCTCTCTTGCCCCCCTTGGCTTGGGGAGCACTCCTGCTGTCCAGCTCCTATTGCAGTTTGGATTCTTCGTGCTCCAACACTTCTGGGTCGGCCCCTGTTTCTGGATTGGCCTCGCGGGTCCCCTGCATGTGGGGCTCCACCTTCGCGAGGTGCTCTGCTGCCGGCTAAGCCCTGGGGTCGGCATAGGCCTCTAGATGGGCTCTTTTGTCCCCCTCGGCTTGGGGACCTACCCTCTTCTCCAGCTTCTTTAGTGGTTTGGTCGTCTAGTGCTCCAAGACTTATCGGTTGGCTCTGGGGTCTTCCCCTGCTCCTGGATTGGCCCTCCTGATCGCGTCCCTGTGGGGCTCCAGCTTCATGAGGGTCTTTGCTTCGAGCAGAGCCCCGTGGGTGACCTCGGCCTCCAGGCTGGCTCTCTTGTCCTCCTTGGATTATGGGCCAGACCTGTCTTCCAACCTCTTTAGTGGTTTGGCCCTCTGGTGCTCCACTTGTGGGCCGCCTCCCGGATTGACCCCTGCTTCTGGAACAGTGCTCCTGGTTCCCTTCCTGGAGGGTTCCACATCCACGTGACTCTGTGATCAAGGATGTGCCTGGTGGTCCAACTAGGTCTCTATATGGGCCATCTTGTCCACTTGTGCTTACTGCCGGGGCCTCCTGATGTCCTCTGACCTGTCTCCTATTGGGCCGAGCACAGGTTACCTTAGGGAACACCTGAGGTTCTAGTTTGGGGAGTATGCAGTTCTCGGCTTGCTCCTGGAGTTTCCTTTTTCTGGCAGCAGTATGGAGATTTTGCTTTGGCCTGGACCCTGGGATTGGGGGTATGTGGCATGCCGCCCCCACTTTGGAGCCACGCTTCCGGGCACCCACACCAGAGTTTTCCACGGTCCCACAGACAGTGGTTGCCCCCGAGGGTTCCAGTAGCTCGGATCTCTAGGGCAGGGTAACCTGCTTGTTCAGTACGACATTTGTGCAAGGCAGGGTTGGCGCCTCGGGGTTCGGACGGAGCCTGCTGTTCACATTTGGCACAGGCGCCCTCCTTACAGGATGTACAGATGGGGGCACTCAGGGATGTGTGTCTCAGGGTGCCTCGCCTTCTCTTTCCCTGATTATCACCGGCAGCCGCCCAGGGAGTTGGGTCACGGGGCAGTGCACTACTGCTCTTGGACACTTTTGCCCAAACTCCAGGTGGCACAGGGGCAACTGCCGTGTGTGGCTGGCACTTCAGAACTTGCAGGGCTCCGTCATCCTCAGGGCACAGAACACACCCCTGTCCCGGGCGGCCCCTCTTTCGAGGACTCCTCCGGATGTGCCCTTGTGGCTTCTCAGCCCTGCCTCCCAGGCAATGGCTGGAGCCCATTGACTTTTGCAGGCCCTTTGCAGTGGCCACGGTGGTGCCCTGTTGACCTATTGCGTGTCCTTGAACCAGGCCGCTTCCATCGTTCAGAACATCCAGTGCCACAGTCAGGGCGCTCTGGCGTGTCCCCGACTCTCCGGTGGCATGAGCGGCCTGTGGCTCCCTCCTGCACAAGGAGCTGAAGCTTTTGATTTCACTGGTGGTTAGGGCCCTGACATCTAAGCGGCCGACTCTCACCTTTTTACCTATTGGGAGAATTTCAACTTCCAAACAAGAAGACCCTCTTCTCTTAGACTTGGGTGAAGCCCCGGGTCTCGACAACACCCGAGCAGGCCACAGCTGGCCCTTCCAACCACAAAGTACGTACTCAGCACTGTCCATGATGACTAGAGTCAGGGGGCTGTGCTGACCACCCGGGGGTGAAGCCCCTGATGGTGGTGCATCCCGTGGCTGCAGGCCGCCTCTAGCTCAGTGCACTGTCAGCACATCTCTCCTCCCACGGGATTCCGTCTTGTCAGGCTGCTTGCTGCCGGTGTGTTCTGCAGAAGGACAAAGGGCAGCAGCGCTGTTAGTCGCTTCAGGTGCTGACACAAGTACCCTGATCCGTAAGCAAAGGAAAGTTCAGGAAAATGCATATGCCGGCCTGCACAGAGGAGTAACCCACGGGAAGGGGTGAGCCAAAGACATGGAACAGAAGCCAGCATGCCTCTCGCAAGGGAGAGAGAGCAAGCACACTCCTTTCCCAGCCTCGCTGTGTGCATGTCACAGAGGGTCTGTGCGAGTGCCGGAGGTCCCCTTAGGCGTGACATCTCTCGTCTTCCACAGCAGCTGCCTGGAATAACTCGGGCTTCCCACAGGGAAAAGCCCCATTGTTCTCTTTGCTGGGGATCTAGCGTTTCCCTCCCCATCCAGGTATCCTCAGTGCATGTGTCCAATCTCTCAGAGTGCAGTCAGCTTGAACAGCGATTGGAAGGAGGGGCCTTTGCCCACATGCTCATTTGACACCTGTCAATGCTAAGGATGTCTGCTGTCGACTTTCCTTCCCTTGACCCTGAACCCCTGGATGGAGCCTGGCATCTCTTGTCTTCTCACTCACAGCCCAGGGACCTTGCTTTGGAAACCAGAGCCCACACAGTCAGGCGCCTGAAAGAGAGGCACTTCATCTCAGCACAACACACGGCAAACGGGTAAGGTTGTCCCAGTATCTGGCTTACCTTATCAGGGTCTCTGTCTCAGCTGGATCTTTGCCCTCTCCTGCCTCGACCACGTGCGTAGCGAGACCTGCCTCTGAGGTACACCGGCACTTCAGCGGTTCCCAGTCCACAGGACACTGCAGCCCACCACAACTGCTCTGCAATGTTGATCTGGAAAACCCAAGACACACAGGAAATGAGCCAATCAGGGGATCACTTCGCAGCCCCAGTCCAAGAGACCTGCCCTGCACCCTGGAGTGCTCCACAGCACAATCCTGGCCTTCCTGCTCTGTGCACTTCCCTCCTCCTTTTGCCTGGAAACATCTCCCTTCTACTCCTCCACAGGCAGAGACCCTCTGCTTTCTCAACGATGGGTCCTTCTCCTTTTGTGACTGCCTCTGCCCAGGACCCAGGTATTTCCCATAATCCCTGCGTGTGCCTGTGTGTGCAAGTGCCTGTGTGTGTGTGCACGCGCGTGTGCGTGTGGTGTGCTTGCAGCGCCACTCTGTGTGATAGTCATCTCGACAATTGCAAATTGATGGCTGAAACTCACTCGTGAAGATTTAGTTGAATGAAACCCTGAGCAACCCTGCAGGAGACTGTCTAACTGATATGGAAGACCCGCCCCCATGTTGGGTGGGATTTTCCCCAAGACAGGTACGTCAGATGGAGTGAGCAGGCAAGTGAGCAATTCCCCTCTCTCAGCAATCCTGTGGATAAGAGGTGGCCAGTTCCCTAGGCCCGTGGTGCTGGCGTGAGCTCATCTCCCAGGCTGGACTAAGAAATGTCACAGCATAACCAGAGGGAAGAATAAAACCCCTTGCTTCTCCTGGCAGTGTTTGGTCTCGTGCTCGTCACCGACATTCAGGGCAACTGCCACAGAGCATGTGAGGGCACAGTGGACTGATGGTCTGATGCTAAAGTGGGGCCTAGCGGGCCTGTAGGGGAGAAGCACACGAGGATCTCGAAAGGGCTGAGCACATCACAGTGTCACAGTCTTAATCCAAGGAAGCAGAGGAGCTCCCCTCCTCCTGTTACCTGGGCATAAACAGCCACAGTGAGGCACAGGACTTGTGCAGACATTACACAGGGTCCTACCGGGAACCCCGTTCTTGGGAATACTCATGTTCCTTCACCTATTCTATCTGGGTCTGCACCAACAGTTCTCCCTTAGCAACTCCAGCCTTCCCCATCCACTTTTCCAGTAATGCAGTGTTGTGGGGGGCAGGCAGTTCCAACGTTCCTTCAGTCCTTGTCTTCCCACCCTCAGTTCCACAAACGCCAGGGGGATATTTCCTAGTTGTCAAGAAATCATCCAGAGAACGCATGCTTTTCACTGTGCTCTGCGTGCACAGTAGTCCACTGACTTCAAATCCTATTTCCCAATGCCCAGGTAGCCATCTGCAGTTCATTAGGTATCAGAACACAGAAGCTAAAGGATGTGGTCCTGCATGACTGCTGAGGAAGGAAAAGGATTCTTTTTTTTTTCCAATCATGCAAACTTAATAGGTACCCCGTCCCCTCCCTCCCTCCACTCCTTCCTGGACCCCCTTGCTCCCTCCCCCTTTTCCACCTTCCTTTCCCCCCTTCCCTCCCTATCTCCCAGTGCCTCCTCCTCCCATCCCTGGAGCATCCTTTAATGTGTATGTCAAACTTTCCTCTGGGTCCTCCTCTCTGATGAGGTGTAAGGACACAGTGGCATTTCCTAGAACTCTTTCTTGTGTTCCCCTTAAGTATAGGAACACTATTGTGGCTGTTAATCCCTAGCTTCTAAGGATCCTAGTGCCTTTAGTCCATGCTAGACTTTGAGGGGTCAATAATGTGTTGGTCATTGAGCAGGTCATGCAAAGTCCTATTATGATTGCATGGGCCCTAACTTGTGTGTAGTATCTTGCATAACGTTGCTCCTCGCCATCTTTAGGCTCTTACAATCTTACTGCCTCCTCTTCCACAAATTTCCCTGAGCTTCAGGATGGGGAGAGATTAGGCTGGCCTGGTTCCAGGTGGTTGAAGTGTTGAGAAAAACAGTTCAAGAAACAAAAATAGGCATAGAGCAGTTAAAATAGTCTCAGGCAGAGTTTAAAACTGAACTAAAAGATAAGTTATCTTCAACCCAGAACTCAACAGAGAGTCTTAGCAGCAGAACTAACGAAGCAGAAAATAGAATTTCAGACCTTGAAGACAAAGCAGGAGTATTAACCAGCTCAATGGAAGAGGTTGTTAAAGCCAAAAAGATACTTGAGAGAAATATTCAAGAGATATGGAACACCTTGAAGAAGCCTAACATGTGTATTCATGGAATACCAGAGCAAGAATCCCAAAATACCACACCTGAGGAAATTTTTCAAACTATCATCAAGGAAAAGTTTCCTCATCTAAAAAAAGAGAGGCCCATCCACATAGAAGAGGCATTCCGCACCCCAAACAGATATGACCAAAATAGAAACTCGCCATGGCAAATAATAGTTAAAACACTCCACATTCAAGACAAAGAAATGGTACTGAGAGCTTCAAGGAAAAGGATTCTATCAGGTATCACCTGCTCAGAGCCTTGCTGGTATGAGGTCTGGTGCCTCCTTATCCTGCCACCTGAGGATCGCTGGCTGTGCACCGAAGGTGTTTCCTGAGGAAATAGAACAGTGCCTCATGCTGTCAAGGCTTGTGAGAGCCTATGTGAAAGAGTTAAAGGTGCAAGCTCCCCTTCCCTAGTGCTCTTCCAATTACCCCTTGGCAACAGCCCTAAGTGGGGTTGGGGAGGCTACATGCAAATTCCCCAGTCCCTGCTTGTACATAGCCCTAGTGGGGATGTCCAGAAGGCTACCTGCAAATTCCCCAGTCCCTGGTTATAAATAGCCCTAGTTGGGGGGGGGGGTGTCGAGAAGGCTACCTGCAAATTCCCCAAGAAGGCTACCTGCAAATTCCCCCAGTCACCATAAACTCAGGGGGGTTGAGGAATGGTATGTGGGCTACTTGCAAATTCCTAGGTCCCTGCTTGCAATAACCCTATAAAATCCCTAAACCCTACTGCCTCTCGGCTGCTCACTCTCACTGTGTTGAGGGATGGGCATCCCAGGCCTAGGCTTGAAATTTTAATAAAGACTCCTTTGTTATTGCATAGGTGGACGACTTCAGTGGGTTTCTTTGGTCTTTGCTATCTGGGCATGACAGGTTGACTCTGCTGGTGATGCCCACATGTGCCAAGGAGCAGAGCCGATGGCCCGGATCCCTCAAGCCCAGCCTAATACTGTACACACAGACTCATACATGTGATTCTGCCAGCATGCATGCACGCAGGGTCCTTAGAAACCCTCCACGTTTGGGTCACACATGTTTCCTGCCCTCTCCCTAATCACACACAGTCCAGTAATGCTTCTGACATGCTGTCATACTTACATGCAGGTGTCAACTTGACTGTTCCTGCTCTGGGGATACTTGTAGGCAGTTACCAGGTAAGACCAGAGTGGACCTGCTGAAGATTGACTAGTGGAAGGGGAAGGCCCTACCTATGGTGGGTGGGAATAATCCCTGGGCAGGTGACCAAGACCGACCTAGCTGATTGAGCAAGCTGGCATCCTTCTAGATCCTCCATCAGACATGTTGTTCTGGTAAATAGCGATTGTCCCTCTCAGCCATTATGTGGATGTGTTGTGGCCAGTTCCCTCGGCCCTGGTATTGCTGTGAGCTCTCCTGCCTTGCTGGACAAGGAACTGTAACTGGACTATGGTAAGCCGCAATTAAACCTCTTGCTCCCCTCAGCTGTTTTGCCCAAGGATTCCTGGTGGCTCAAACCCACAGAGCAGGGCCTCCTGCCACATTCTGACCCACAAAGCACAAGTATGCAGCATCTTTAAACCAATTGCTAGGGTGGAAGGGCTACATCCATATGGGTGAACAGGCTGCTGGGTTTTACACTTCATTGGTGTATGCATGCGTGCTTCCATAAAGTATTTCAAAGTCCTTTCACCTCCCACGGCCTTTTGAATAGGAGCGGCATCCCCACCACCTTACATTGTCCCCACGGAGTGCTATCACCAATTCATGGAACTATCTGTGACAATCACCTTTCCCAGGCCAAGTTCAATATCTTCCCTAAGTCACCAGGGGGAATGTCTGCTGGACGGGCTCCTGAAATGCTGGTCTCAACAGATGTGCAGCCTGGGGCTGAGACCTCATCCCACAGGCTCACCCTGGATCCTCACCCGCACTGTACTATTTACATTTCCTGCAGATGATCACATGCCTGTGCTCTCTCCCTGTAGTGAGGCAGACAGGTGGGGAGGTGGGCCGTCAGACGGGGACATGAAGGGTGGGCATCATGCAGTGAATGCCCAGGGAGTATGTAGGCAGACACAGAGAGGTAGAGGCGTGTTGTTGAGCACCGGCTGTGCGTGGCTGGAGAGATTGGGGAATGTCAGAGCCCCAGCCCCAGGGGAGATACCAAGAGGTGTCCAAGCCTGCACCTGGAACCTGCTTCTCCCAAGCTCATAGATGCTGGGGCAGAAGCCAGGGTCACTTCCCAGAAAGCCCAGTGTCACATCCTGTGCCAACCAGGCTGGTAAGATAAGATCCCAACCTGGGGAAGAGAACTTCAAGTAACCACCTTCTGGAAACAGGACATGGCTTATTTTAAAATAAATAAAGATTAGAAACATGGGAGTTGTAAGGCTTGCAGCCCGCTCTGTGGAATGGGCAGTTAGTAGGGGCCTGAACCCTGCTAAGAACCACTCCCCTTGGAGTCTTGCTGGTTATCTTTGACAGGCAAATTCCTCTCTTTTTGTGATTGTGCATGCCTCCTATCTCTGACAGAGATGTTCTTCCCTTTTTTGTGGATTGGGTGCCCTCCTAATTATTCCCAGGTTTCTTTTTTGTTTTTTCCCCCAAAACTAGCTAGGTTATCACTTCCCCCTAGGTTCCTGCCCCCAGAACTGCAGATGTCAAGTAATTTGCCTTAAGTCTTTTGTTTCCTAAATACAAACCAAGCCCGCTTTTAACTTTAAATTAAATTCTAACTAGAAATTTCATGTTCATTCATATATAGTAAATAGACTTGTTAGCCAGAATGTATACGCTGATTTTAAAGAAATTAAAGAACAACTTCAAGAGTCCTAAAACATAAGTGGGTAAAATCCCCTAAAAAATATGACTCTTCTTAAATTAATTCAGAAATTCTACAAATATGAGACTATGCCGACTGTTCACTAAAATCAGTACACAACTATTTCTTATAGAACACATAAGTTAATAATAAGAATAACTCCTAAAATTAATACACAACTATTTCTTACAGAGCACATGAGTTAATAAAAAATAAAAATAAAATAAATCCTAATATAGTTCTTATATAATCTAATACAGGCCAGCTTATAGGATAACGGCCAAAATCTGATATCCTCAAAAAGAAAAAATTAATGTACATATGCGCCCCCTCCAACAGATTCACCTTTACCATTTACAAGAATGTATAATAGATATAACACAAATTAACAAGAAGCTCAACCTCGGTGTATGTTAACTAAATCTCAAATGAAGTATTTGTTAAATACAACAATACAGACTTAGACCATAGCTATGACTGTTTGGTGGGACATTGTAAAATAGATACATCTAGAGAGGCTGAGGGGCTGGCAAAAACCTGTTATAGGGCTGGCTAAAAAAACCTGTTGATATGTGATAAAGATTCGTTTGTGTCTCACCCTCAAACAATGGGTTAGCTTCTTAAAGAATGTTCATCCTAAAGGTGATTCCTGCTGATTAGAAGGATACCTGTCTGTCTGCAGGTGCAACGTTCTCTGCCCAAAAATTTTCTAGTATAAAAGCTGCTACAAAATTCCCATAAAATAGATTCAGATTCACCCAGCCCAGAGTCTTTGTGTGTGTGTCTGCCTCTCATTCGCCCACACTTTGCCACATTTGGTCGAAGGGAGTCCTGGTCTGCGAGGTCCCAGGGTGGACTGCGGCACCCCAGGTGATGCTTAGACCCACCAGAAGCACAGTTGAGACGGATGTCCCAGCAGGATCTAGTTTCTTATGAGGACTGACAGACCCCTGCCTCTTGCTGAAGGTGTCTGTGTCACAGCCATCTGTCACCTCAGTTTCCCACACTGTACCTTGTGGAGTTTAAACAGGCAGTCTGACTGTTGGCGCAGAGGCCACAGCTGCCCAGCAGGGCCACAGGGCCATGCTCTGGGCTTTGTTCCTGACATGGAACCACCAGGGCCCCTCAACCGCCTCCACCTGAAAGCCCTGTACCTCCTCTATCAGGCAACACGTTGCCTAGGACGAGGACTTGTGCTGTGAATGAAGCCACTCCGGCAAGGACGCAGGTGTGAGCCCTTGCTGGACAGAGATTTCCTTCCAGAAATGCTCCCTCACCTAAGCTTTAAGAGCCTCAAGTGAGAGAGCTGGAACAGTAGAGGTGTTCCCGTAGGGAGACTGTGTGAGAGGAGCAAGTCCTGGGATGGTCAGCCTCCTCAGCTGGGCAGATGGGGGAGCCCTTCCTTCCCAAGACAGGGCACACCAGCCTCCTACCCCACAGACACTCCCCCACGCTCTCTCACATTCTCCACAGACAACTACTCGCCTTGTTTTGGTCGTAGTGATCCCGCCTCTGCGCTCCGCCAAACCAAATGTGTTGCTGACCAAGAAAGAGCAGCTTTGCCCAGTTGCCATAGAAACCAGAATGTCATAAAAAAAATCATTCCAGTGGCTGACATCTGCGATCCATGGAAGCAGGAAGTAGCAATACACCCAGGAGGCAGAGTGCTCCCTGGTTGTCTGCCAGTTATCAGCGGACACCCTCTCCACTGGAAGTTAGGAGCCTTGCTGGAAGCATGGCGGGGTCAGCCCTTTGTCCCTGCAGGGGGGCATCAGCAATCAACCAGCCCCTTCCCCACAGAGGGTCTGGTGCAAGGCCCAGCAAGGGACGAAGGGTACCTTCAACTGTTTCCTGCAGCTGGCGGCTGGAGCAGGGCTGGCATGTCTGGAAGTTTCTCAGGGTCAGCCTGCAAGAGGTCGCCACGGGCTGTGTGGAGGGGCTGCAAGTTCTGAGACATGGATGTGCAGGAGGGCTCGGAGGTCCTCGCACACCTGCCCTGATCCCATGCTCCTGGACCTCGCTGGACAGCTGGTTACAGCTGAGGCGCCCCGGGACCAAGCCACGGCCGCGTGGCACCTACCTGGTTGGGTTTAATGGCCCCGGGGATGAAAAAGCTCAGCTGTCGGGCACAACTCATGCATGCGTGCCCTGGTTCCCCCCGCCCCCAAGCAGGAGCAGGAGCACCTGTGAATGGTGTGCATGCTCGCTTTGTGAGTGCTTCAGGGCACATGGCAGGTAGGTATGTGTGCCTGCTTGTATCCAGCCCATGTAGCCTCCGGCCAATCAGAAGCGCGCGGGAGGCGTGGCCTGCCCAGGCTTGAGGCCTAGTCATTCCTGGCGCATGCCCCTAGGAGGGTGCTTCGTGCCTTGTTGTGGCGACGTGGGGTGCTGCACCAGGGCCGGGAGCCGACTTGAGCCGTCCAGTGCAGAGTGTCCAGGAGCCGGTGAGCGGGCAGGGCAGACGCACAGCCGCTGGGAGGCCATTGTGTGGGAGGCGAGAGTGTGGGCGGGACAAGGTCTGAGGGCTAAGCGGAGGGACGGGGTAGCGAGGGAGGGACAAGGCTGAGGGGCGTCGTCGGAGGGATAATGTCCGCGGAGCCGACAGTGTGGGAGGGGTAACTTCGCAGAGATATTGTCAGAGGGATGGGAAGTGTCAGAGGGACTGGACAAAGTAGGAGGGGGATAATGTTGGAGGGAGGGAATAGTGTGAGAAGGACGGGAGGAAATCCAAGGAGCATAGTGTGGGAGGGAGGGAATAGTGTCTCGGGGACGTGATAACGCTGGGGGGGGGTAATGTCAGAGGGTAACAATGTCCCAGGGAAGGGATAGTGTGGGGGGGAATAGCTTCCAGAGGATGAATGTCAGAGAGGAACAGAGTCAGAGGCATGGGATAATGTCGGAGGGGGAAAATGTTGGAAGGACAGGTAGAGTGGGAGGGAAAGGATAGCTTGGGAGGGATGGAATAGAATGGGAAAAATGGGATAAGGTGGGGGATAGCGTCGCAAGTACAGGATAGGGTATGAGGGACAGGATAGTGTCAGAGGGTCGGCAAAGTGTTGAAATGTCAGTTTAGTGTGGAAGCAATAACTTGGACATCGGAGGGGTAACGTGGGAGGGACCAGATAACAACAAGAAGGGGAAAATGCCAAAGGGGGACAATGTAGTTGGGAGGGGATAGTGTCAGATGACAGATGGGGAGGGACAGTGTAGAAATGGATATTGCCAGAGAGGACGGGATTGCGAACAGGCTGGGCCTATGGAGGCTAGCTAGGTAACTTCAAAAGTCCTTCCTGGGGAGGGAAAAATTTCATGAGGCCAGGCCCATGTATGCTAGTGAGGTGATGTCAGAAGTCCTTCCAAGGAGACTGGATAATGTCCAGAGTAGAGTTGGCATAATGTTTGAATTAACAGGGGATGGTGTGGGGAGGAGGCCAGGTCCAGGGATGCTAGCGTGCTGAGGTAGGAAGTCCATCCAGGGTGTCCGAGTTCCACCTTGAACTGGATGAGACCCTCCATGGCTCATGGTGAAGTGGCCTGGACCTGACATCCCTAGGAGGTCTGGGTGGATGACCACCTACGGGGTGGTTGTGGAAGGGTACTGTAGAGGCAGGTCCTGGGGAGGTCTTCAGCCCTGTACTGGTTGGGACTGTTTGAGGTCCTGGATGATGGATGTTGAGGGCGTTCTGTGGCCATAGGTCTGCAGAAGACTGGGCAGAACAGTGGTCCTTTGGGAGAGGGACTGGCAGACAACCGCCTGTGCCAGGTTGTGTTTTCTTAGGTCAGAACTGGACCTCTAGAGCCCCTGTGATGCCTCTGGGACCCAGAACTCCTTTTTTTAAAATACATTTTTTATTATTTCCACTCATACAAACTTAATAGGTAGACCAGTTCCCTCCCTCCCTCCTCCTCCCCCCGAACCCCCTGCTCCCCATTCCCTCCCTTCCCATCCCCCAGTGCCTCCCCCCCAATTCCCAGAGAGTCCTTTATTGTGTATGCCTAACTCTCCTCTGGGTCCTCCTCTCCGATGACGTACAAGGACCCAGTGGCATTTCCCTGAATCCTTTCTTGTGTTCCCCTTAAGCATAGGAACACTACTGTGGCTGTCAATCCCTTGCCTCCAAGGATCTTGGTGCCTTTAGCTGATGCTAGACTTTGTGAGGTCAATAGTGTGTTGGACATTGCGCAGGGCATGCAAAGTCCTATTATGATTGCTTTGGCCCTAACTAGTGTGGAGAATCTTGCAAATCATTGCTCCTCCCATCCTTTTGCTCTTACAATCTTACCGCCCCCTCTTCCGCAAATGTCCCTGAGCTTCAGGATGGGGAGAGATTAGTCTGGCCTAGTTCTAGGTGGTTGATATAGAGTCTCTGAAGTTCTGGATTGTGGTTTGTTGATTTTCTTTTGCAGTTTTGCTGCTCCTGCAATGCCCTTCACTCCATCCTGATGGGCACTGTATGTCACCCCCTGGTCAGAGACAAAAAGCTGTGAAACTGGAGTCTGGTTAGAAGAGCACATTCAAGGGTAGATGTAATAAAAGTAGGAAACCTCAGTGAGGGAGGGGTCAATCACCCATTTGCAAAATGATTACTTTTTATCTGCCAGACTATATGCCCTCCCCTTCTGGTGAGATCATAACCCCTTAGTTATACATGATCAGGAACGAACATCTGTGAACTTAACCAGGTGTCAAATTACTTACTTGCATTCCTTGGAGGCCTATTTTCTCTGCTGTAACATGGTCCCCTCTCTCCTTGTGTCTGGTGTGGCCCTCCTACCCCATCCCTCCTGTTCATAATCCTTGCAATTACTGTATTACACAGGTTTACCTTTGAGTGTCTCAATGTGGGCTGGGTGAGTTTAGTACTAGGAGCCACCTATTAGGGAGTACAAATGGCGCTTAATTTTCTGGGTTTGGGATATTTCACTTAATATAATTGTTTCTAATGACATCCATTTCCCAGCAAATTCCAGTAATTCATCATTTTTGCTGGCTGAGTAGTACTTCATTGTATAGATGTACCACAGTTTCCTTATCCACTCGTCAACTGTTGGACATTTAGGTTGATTCCATGACTTTGCTATTGTAAACAGTGCAGCTATGAACATGGTCATGCTTGTGGTATCGAGGTGAACCCCTGCTGCATGGGGGTTTATTCCCAAATGTGGGATAGCAGGGTCATATGGCATTTCAATCTTTAATTTCTTTAAGAATCTCCAGACGGCTCGCCCGAGTGGCTGTATGAGCCTG
This sequence comes from Typhlomys cinereus, assembly GCA_023101885.1. Lineage (NCBI taxonomy): Eukaryota > Metazoa > Chordata > Mammalia > Rodentia > Platacanthomyidae > Typhlomys > Typhlomys cinereus. Next base: position 429,778 of record JALPQD010000782.1, read on the forward strand.
CATTCCCATCAGCAATGTAGCAGAGTTCCCCTCTCTCCACATCCTCTCCAGCATTTGTTGTTGTTTGTACTATGGATTTTTGCCATCCTGACTCAGGTGAGATGATATCTCAGGGAAGTTTTGATTTGCATTTCCCTGATGGCTAAGGAAGTGGAGCATTTTTTAAGATATTTGTTAGACATTTTAATGTCATCCCTGGTAAAATTTCTTTTAAGTTCCAGGGCCCATTTTTTAATTGGGCCATTATTTTCCTTGGAGTTTAGTTTTCTAAGTTCTTTGTGCACTCTGGACAGTAGAGCTTTATGAGATATGTGGTTAGTGAAGATTTTCTCCCATTCCGTGGGTTCCTTTGAGCTCGTGTTACAATCTCTTTATCTGAACAGAAGCTCTTTAATTTCACAAGGTCCCAACTGTTGAGAGTTGGTAGTAGTGACTGCACCATTGGATGTCTGTTTAGGAAATGTTGACCTAGCCCAATCATCTCAAGGGAGTTTCCTATCCTTTCAGCTATGGTTTTTATAGTCTCTGGCCTGATATCAAGGTCCTTGATCCATTTGGAATTAAGTCTTGTACATGGTGACAAGTACGGGTCCAGTTTTACTCTTTTGCATGTGGATATCCAGTTTTGCCAGCACCATTTGTTGAAGATGCTGTTCTTTTTCCATTGGATTCTTTGGGCCCCTTTGTCAAAGATCAAATGGCTGTATTTTTGTGGGCTTATATCTGGGTCTTCAACCCTTACCCATTGATCTGTGTGTCTATTTTGTAGCCAGTACCAGGCTGTTTTTATAACTATGGATTTGTAGTATAGACTAAGGTTTGGTATGGTAATACCTCCAGCAGTGTTTTTGTTACTCAGGATTGCTCAGACCTCCTTGTGACGGCCCATGTGGAGTGGGCCGGGGCCTTGAAGCCATTGGCAAGCTTCAGTGAATGCAGAATCACCTTGCACCTGTGTGTTGCTCTTGCGGCCACACTTAGCACCTGTGCTGGTCCTGCTGGACTAAACTCATAAGAGCCCTGGCAGAATGTCCCTCGTGCTCTGTGTGGCATTCCTGCGGGGCCCGCTTAGGGGCATGTGGGCCAACTTTGGTCCCTGTTCCAGGCCGGAGGGAGTTCTACACAATCCAAAGTGTACAGTCAGGGAGGTGGGGCCTAACTCCTTCTGAGAGCAGGGAGGTGGTGAGATGGTAGTAATGGTGGCAGGATTGCCTGGCTGGGTGACTGCATGTTGGGGAACCCCGTGGGAGGCTCCAGCAGTAAGGAGCAGGGCAATGCTGGCTGCACAGCCTCTGAGGAGGAGAGTAAGGCCGAGGCTGGCCCCAGTGTGTCTTGGGTCTCCTACTGGCCGAGGTCCCTGGGGGAAGTGGGAGTGGGTGTGCCCTGTAGGCCTGCTTTGTGGCTTGTGTGAATTTACTGGGTCACCTCCAGCATGCTCCTTGCTGTCTCAAATGGGTCTGAGTCACACATGCCCATCTCTTGGGCTTGCTTGTGCCTGTGTGCCTGCTAGACACAGCATCTCACGCATCTCACTCCTGCTTGTTCCCGCTGAGTGGGACAGTTGGGCAGGGAACCAGCACCTTGTGCATGCCCCCATGACCTCTAGGGTGGGTGTTGGGAACAGGAATAACAGGTGGGTGTGGACTCCAGCCAGCATATGCAAGCACTGAGCACATAGCACACGTGTGCCCACTGGCTTCCTTTGTGCAGAAGGCCTGTCCGGTCTACTCTTGCTCATCTGCTGAGCCTAATTTACCACAGCCACTGGCTGCCTGCCTGTCCTGTCCCATTCACCTGTACCTTCTCTTGCAGGCATGGGGTTGGGGGGGACATATATTTGGAGGGAGGTGGTCAATTTCAGTGTGATGCCCCTTCCCCAGGGAAAGAGAGTGTCTGTGGAATGTCATGGGTCTCGGTCCACATATGGGAGTGACAGGATGTTAGGAGTGTGTGTCTCAAGGCTCCAGAGATAACAAAGTGGGGTCTGCTTATCATGGCCCTTGGGGAGCAGAGGGACCTTCAAGAAGAAGCAGGGCTCAGAGTAGCCTGTGAGGCGATGTGCAGGAACCTTGTTACTGTAGACTTATCTCACAAGCTCTCTGGATGTGCTTGAGGTGTGGGTTCTGATGGGACCTAACAGGACAGTAGGCGCTGGGTAAATGAGGGACTAGGATCCTCCGCACATATCCATTTTGCCTCATCATTTTATATACCTGTTTGTGTGTGCACATGTAGATGTGTGTTCTTGTGGGTTGGTGAGTGTTTGTGTGGGTAGGCACATGTGTGTGTACATGTGGGTGTATGTAGGTGCATGTGGGTTTGTATAGGAACATGTGTGTTTCCATATTGGTGTGTGGGTGTGCATGTGGGTATGCCTAGATACTTGTGGATATATGTAGGTGCATGTTGTATGTGGGTGTATAGAGGTTCTTGTAGATGTGTGCATATGGGTAGGTGCATGGGTTTGTGGATGTGGGTGTGTGAGGGTATCTGTGTGTGCCTGTTGTGTGTGCCTGTTGGTGTGTGTGCATGTGGATGTGTGGGTGTGTGCATGTGTTTGTGTGTATCCTTATGGGAATGTGTGTGCATGTGGGTGTTGGTAGGTGCATGTGGGATTGTTTATATATGAGTGTGGGGTATTCATGTGGGAGTGTGTTAGTATATGTGGATGTGTAAGTGTTGGTAGGTATGTATGGGGGTTAGGTGCGAACATGTGTGTGCATGTGCATGCATGTGTGCATGTGGTGGGTATGAAGCCATGTATGTGTAAGGGCGTGTGCATGTGTAGGTGCATATGGGTGTGTAGGTGCATGCGGGTGTATGCATGTGTGTGTGTGTGTGTGTGTGTGGCTGCAAGTGAGTAAATATAGGAGTATGCGTGTAGTACCTGTAGGTGTTTGTATGAGTGTGTTAGGTGTACATGGGTATAAAAAAGGCACTTCACCTCTCAAGTGGCCTCAAGCACCCATATCTATTAAGTGCCTTTCACACGTGGAGGTCTAGTAGCCCGGTCTCCCCCGGGTGCAGGTTTGGGCGTCTGTGCCACCATCGTGTGCTGGCATTCTGAACCTGACCTGCACCCATGCACGGAACTTCCCACCCTCGTGCCCACAGGCTTCCCCCAGGTAAAACTGTGTGGAACTGACGTTTGCAGCAGATTACCCTAATTTCTAAGTGTGTATGATTGTCCTGCCTGTTGCACCATCGCTTATGCAGACAGTTAAACACATGCATGCTGGAGGAGTTGGGGGCTAACTAGTTGTAACTACTGACGGAGCTCGCTGCTCTGAGAGGAGCATATTGAGATAGGGTGTCCTAAGTGGGTGACTGGCTATTTGGGGACCCCTTGATGAGGTTGCCGGTAGGGAACCTGTGTTAGAGTATCTGCAGGGCAGTAGAGGAGAACACTTAGCTCAAGGGAAGGTGAGCCTTAATGTGTGTACTGTGAGGTGATGTCCAGGTTTGTCCAGAGAGGAGTCCTGAGGGCTGCAGGTGTCAGGAGAGAGACAGGCACATGTCCTTATGTGCTCTTTATGTCTTCACCAGATTCCTTTGTCCCTGGGGTGTTCCTGGGCTCTCCAGAGCATAAGTGGACAGGGCTCGAAGTATAATGCGCAGCCCAGGGTCTCGGGTTTCCATTCTGGCAGACGCAGACTCACAGTGGGTCCTCACAGGTTGGTTCTGACCAGGCACCAAGGCTGAGTCATGTGGTTCCTGCAGACAAGGAGTGCATTTGCCCTGCCCTAAGTAAGAGCAAGGAAGCAGCAAGAGAGACTGAGTTTGAGGGTGATGGACAGAGGGCTCTACATTCAGCTGTGGAAATGGGGCAACTGTTTGTTGGACAGGAATGGACGTTGGTGTCATGACCTTGCCCTCTTTTAGTCCAACACAAGTGCCAGGTCACCTGTCTGTCCAGACCCAGTGCAGCCCGGTTAACTATCCTTACTGCTCTCCTGGAACTCTCCCTGCCTGTAGTGAATATGAGCGACAGCCCAGAGTCCTCTCTGTCCTGGAAGCGTCCAGCTACACCTTCCTTCACAAGGGAGGCAACTGTCAGGCCTAGCTGTCACCCCAAGTTGGAGCAGCAATCACCATCAGTTCCTGCAGAGCCCCCTGGAGCATCCAGCAAAGGTAAGATCTTGGGGGCTCCTGTAAGCCTGTGCCAGCTCAGATCTTTAGCCTTGATCTCGACTGGTGGAGCCCATGGGTGGCCCCAAGATTGGGTTGCTGCTCAGGCCTGGAGGATTCCCATGTGAAACCTCTGGCCTCCGTCTTGTGTGTGGGTTCTAGGTTCCCCATTTTCTGGTCCCAGCCCATCGCGCACAGCTTCTAGAGCCATGGAGCATCTTGTGGTGGCCTGGGACACTCTGGCGTCCACTGTGGCTGAGAAGAAGAGCTTGGATGCAGGGACTTCCACGTTCGGGCTCATACGTGTACCAGTGCCAGGCATCCCCACACTCTGCAGTCCCTGAACCGTTGCCCACAGCAGAGTTCATAGTGGATGGATTCGATGTCATCGAGGGACCCTCAACACTCTCACTGAAGCCCGTATTCCATGCATAATGACCAGAAGACCACGCTTCCTTTGAAACGGTTTTTCCTCTGTTCTTTCCATGCAGCCTGTGATCCAGAACCTGAGAGCTGTGTGGAGGGAACTACTCCCTCAGAAGTGTATGGGCCAAACAGGTGATGTCTTGAAAATTACTTTGGGTGCTGCTTCTGGTAGTGTAAGGAGGGTTAGGTCACGCAAAGGGAATGGGATTGTGCCCCTTGTTGCAAAGGGATGGGAGTGGAGATCATGGCCTTAAGTGAGATGAGACCAAAGAAAACATGTCACATCCCTGATTTTGACTTATGTATGCACCTTGAGTTCTGGATGGATTCATAGGACAGTACTTCCTGATGGGAATCTGGGAAAAGGATGTAGACAAAGTGGGGAAGATGTGGAGAGGCAGGGAGTCAAACGGGCAGGGGATAGGGACTGGACCTTGGTCCCTAGCTGTGAAAGTTGCAGACACAGCAGTCTGGGTGGAAGAAAGGGGAAAGTAGGAGCTGGGTGAGAAGCAGAACTGGGAGTGAATATGTGCCTCTGAGAGTTGCATGGTTATTGCCTACATGACGTGCCCACGGAAATTAAAACTGAAAACCAAAATAAATGAAAGAAAGCCAATTTGCTTGGGGCAAGGAGATTGCTTCAGTGGAGCTGCCTGTAAGGTGGGTAGGAATCTCCAGGATTGGAACTTCCATGAATCGCCCACCATCCAGCCTTGGGTAGGTTTCTTGGAGAGGCAGCTGACCTTAGGCCACATATAGGGCAGGACTTTAAGTGCTGCACTTGACTATACTTCAAAACAGGCTAGAATTTCTGTGTCCTTAGTCAAGCATTCTGTGTACATTTCCCCCCCCCCCAGGGAGCCTGGTGAGAAGATGTTAGAGGAGTTCAAAGGTATGTTGTAGCTGGTATTTGCAATTCAAGGTGATTCTTTTCAAACAAACGGCTTTTTCATGGGGAGGGGAAGGTCAGTGGCCTGCAGGACCCTGGTGTGTGCCTCGACACTTTCAGGACTAGGCATAAGGATATGGTGTCAACCTTACTTGGGAAGGTTGCTCTGAGAAGTAGGAATGGTTGTACCAGTGCAGAGGTAAGAAAATCCCCCTTATTTCCTCTCCATCATGATTAGATAAGGAGTGTAACCCCAGTGACAACACATGAAGACACTCAGTATTTTGGATTGGTTCATGTGATGTGATGACTCAATTCAACCTTCCTTGCTTCCCCCCTTCATTCCTCCCTCCCTCCCTCCATTCCTCCGTCTCTCACTGTCTTCCTCCTTCCCCGCCTCCCTCCCTCCTTCCCTCGCTTCCTCCCTCCTTCCTTCCCCATTCCTTCTCTGCTTCCCTCCATCCTTCCCTCCCTCCTTCCTTCCCTCCTTCCTTCCCTCCTTCCCTCCTTCCCTCCCTCCTTTGCTCCTTCCTTCCTTTTTTATAACTTTGTTCCCCCCCCCATGTGAAGGTTTCCATGTATTGATCTGTAGCGGGGTGTGTGTGAGTGTGTGTGTGTGTGTGTGTGTGTGTGTGTGTGTCACAGGTCACTATATTTTCCTACAAATACTCTTGAAGAAGTATTCTGCATTGGTATACCTGTTCTTTCTTTGTTCTGGGATTTCCCAGGTTTCACTTCCCAAGGCCTTCCAGAAATGGAGGTCACTGCCATTTTTCCCTTATGCTGTTCCCAAATTCAGGTTCTTCTCTTTGCCAGGCAAAGGCTTGACTCCTGAGCCATCTCTCTGAACTTGATATTCACTTTTTAAGATCAAAGTAACATCTTTCTCTGTCTTTCTCAGGTTACCTTGAAGGTGGTTTCCTGCAAGTACCCATGCAAAAATTCTACTTATCGCTTTCTTCATTGTTCATTGATTCGCTTGCTTGCTGGCCTGCTTTGTTATTTGCTGCTTTATTTGTTTGTTGTTGAGCTCATTGAGTCTTGTCAAAGAGCACAAGTGTGACAGTTTGCCAACTGAGAGACCAAAAAGGATTCTCTAGAAACATCACAAATGACATACTAGCTTGTTTGCTCTCATCCAGTGTAAATCACAGCATTTCTGTAGACAGAGAAAAACCACGTTAACACTGAGGTTTGGTTGATGGTGGTCATATTTATACAGATGGCATCTGAGGTCATGTGAGTTTCAGAGCATTGCCGTGTGGGGCTGACCAAAATGCTTGGCTTGTCAAGTGTCCAAAAAGTATAATTTCTCACAAACCCAGAGTAGCTGGTTATGCATGTCAGAGCCTGTAAGGGCTACATGTGGGGTAGGGAGGCAGGGGATCATGAGCCCAAGATCATCATCCTAAGTTGAGGCAAAGCAAGTGAGAAACCAGCCTGGGCTCCATGAGTGTGCTGTTGAACACTAAAAGTAAACGACAGAGAATGGACCTAGGACATACAAATGCCATGCATAGTGCCAGGGTTGGGCCCTGCCTGTTGTCCCAAACGGTGATCAACAGTTGTGCACACGAGAACTGTGTTCTAGACAATGGAAGTGCTTGTTGTCCATTAGTGAGCATAGCTTATCATCCACAGGGCGCTTGCTTGGTGAAAGTCAATGATCCTTGTGTGTTGATCAGTCAGCATCCCCACCAAGGCAGGAATGTGTGGTCAGGAAGCAATTTTCAAAGTTCTGAAGGAATTTCCTTTTCCCAATAAATGGAATCACTCAGAACTCTCTTGAAAAGTCAAAGCCCCTTGAGCAGGACTTAGATGGGATTCTCAATTCCCTGAATAACAGGCTGGAGAATGAGTTCAAAATACAGCGGAGGAAAAGGTAAATTTGTTACCAAATACAAATGTCAAATGTGGTACCATTTCTTGCTTTTCCTCATCACAAATGATGTTTGCCATGTTGAATGTCCAATGATCACTACAATTCACTTGCCTTCCTCCCTGACCTTGTGCCTTTCATGTGTTGGGACCTCAGTTTAGCAGAATTGAGGTCTAAACCTGGAAGAATGTGAAAGTAACCCTTTCTCCCCTGTCAGATGTAAACAGAGGATCCTTCCGCAAAATTGGTTTTGAAATATGCTAGCTGAAGGTTGCGTACACACCTTTATAGGATGGGTTAGCCTTGCTAGGGTAAAACAGATGCAGAATGTTTCATGAAATGTCATTCAATGTTGTTCTCAGAAAATCCTTGTGCCAAAGTGGGTAAAGAACGGTTCAGCAAAGTACTCCTGTATGTGCTTCCTATGGAGCCCAAGGGAAGATGTCTTCATTATATCTGCTTATACTGCCACATTATATCTGCTTCTGCTGCCACAGTCTGGATTATTGTATAAGAGGGAACAAATCCTAACAGGAAGTTAACTCCAGTAATTGCCAAAAACGTGTATGCCAAAACCTCATCCATGTTCAGGAGGTAAGCTAAGACATTGGTTTTATTCTGTGTGTGTGTGTGTGTGTCTCTGTCTGTCTGTCTGTCAGTCTGTCTGTCTGTCTATCTGTGTGCATGAGTACCTATGCGTGTTTGTGTGGGTGTGGGTGTGGGTGTGTGTGCATGTGCCAGTATCTCAAGTCAATAGGACTGAAAGTCACTGATTTCACAATTGCTCATGCCATGACTTCATGGCAAAACACATTTCCCATTGTGCTTTATAGCACAAGGTGTATAAAAATTCTCTTTTGAGGGGTAAAGCGAAAACGCTTTAGATAAAATGCCACTCTCATAGGAGGATAACAGTTCAGACCCTCGGGAGCCCTGTAAATGTCAGGCTGGAATGGAGGCCACTTACATTCCCACCACTGTGCAGGCAGACAGACAGGATCCTCGGTCACCTGGCCAGTCTGAAAACCTAATCAGCCAGTTCTGAGTTCAACAGGCCCACTGGGTCTCTGTGTAGAAAGTGGACAGCGATTGGGGAAGACAAGCAACATGGACTTCCCCCTCCACATGCATGTGGACACCTGTGCACTCAGATGCACACCTGCATATTTGAACATGCATGTGTACATATGCAAAAAAAAATGAACAGATTTGTGAGCACACATGATTTTCCTTGCATCGCTACTCTATTGACCATGTTTGTGGTTGTGTGTTACAGGCAGATTCTTTATGACAAGTACTCTGAGATGTATCAGCATTTGCTTCAACAATGGCACATGGAAGTGTGGAAAACTAGAGCAGAAGAGGAAAAATTCATAGTGAGTATCCACCTGAGCTTCTGATGAATCTGTTGTGTCCATGTGGAGAGCAGCAGAGGGTCGGGCGTCTTGTTCAGGAGGGAAGGTAGAGGACCTGAGCTCAGAGGACGGAACTAACTAGTGACAATGATGCAGGAATCTGGCCATCCCTCTAGCATGGGAACGTTTCTGGGGTGGGAGCTCGAGGTCACGGCTGAGGAGACAGGTGCTGCCTGGAGGCTGGAGGAGAAGGCATGGATTGGCATCCCAAAAGTGTGACTTTAGTGACCCATGGGGCCCAATAGCCAAGCAGCGGCATTGTCCCTCAGCGCTTTGGAACACAGTGATAAGGGATGTAAGTGAGAGCAGTCAGCACGGAAGAGCAGCTGGAAGCTTGGCCTGCAGAGGTTGGGGCTGAGACCAGCTTGGTCCCAGAGGAGAAGGGAGCCGGGCTCACAGAGGGCTGGTGACGGGTGGCTCACCTCTAACCTGCAGACAGCAAGGAGGTATGGGCAGAGGTGCATCCAGGACTTTCCATGGTGATGGAGGGAGGGCAGAGCCTCCTGCTGCACAGAGAAACCTCCCAAGACAGAACCTAGAGCCTGGATGCTGAGGAAAGTAGAGACTCTGTGCAGTCCCCAGGTCAGCAGCTCTGCACTGGAACCCAGTGATTGGCACGTGTCCAGAGTCCAAGCAGTACCAACTCATCTCTATGCCCAGGTAGGGCTATTAGTGTGCATCTATGAATTCTTTTTGATAACCTGATTGGAAATGGGCAAAAGCAGGACCTCTCCTATGTCCACTGTGTATCATTCTCTGATTCTTGGTTGATAGATGTTTGTACTTCATGAGAATGTCCAGAGGGCTAGGGAACAGCTCTGAGCTGCTCCCATGGGTCAAGACAAGATTGTCCTTGGAAAGACAGTCTGCCTTGTAGGTTTCTTTCATGCATATGTAGAAAAGAAGAGAAAGGAGTCGTCTTTGTCATTATTGGTGGAAAAAGCACACATTCCATTCCATTCCATATCTCTGAGCTGGGAATCCACACATGGACAGGGTAGGTTTCAAAGTCGAGAATTAATTCACAGGATCTGAATAGAGGCACCAAGTGAATATCCTACTGAATGGCTGGTAAAAGAATCACACAGAATTTATCATGATAGCTCTTGGGTTCAGGTCTGGGTTGAGCAGGACTATTCAGAGAGAATATAGGAAGGCCGGTGATCTCAATAGAACCAGACTTCTTTATTGTGGCAATGAGGGCATCAGATCTTCCTAGGGAAAAATCGGTGTGCATTGGTCAGCATGGGGTAATTAGTTTATACCCTTCACAAAGTTTGGGAGCCAGGAGGCAAGGAAAATGTCCAAGGGTTCAGGACAGCATTTGGGGGTTGATCTGTTTGTGGAGTAAGGTCCTCTGGAGGTTGCCAGATTACAGATATCTGTAAAGAGCAATTGAAAATGAGGAAGTAGGCAAGGCTGAGGGGATTGCAAGGAACCTGAGCTTTCTGAGAGGGAAGGGAAGGGACCTGTGCATTGTCTTGAGTGTCCCTAACCCGATCAGAGGCAGCAAATTCTGCTGTGTAAAATTGACCAGAAAATATCACGTAACAGGTTTTACATTCTTCTTTTCTTTCTTCCCTTTGCTTGTATCCACGTGACTCATAGGGCACTCTGAGTGCCTCTGGTGGCCCATGGGTGGCTTTGGGAATCACCCTGGATTGGACTAACTCTGCTTTGCTTTGCTCTGGAGTTTGCCAGGATCTGCTTTTCAGGGCCAAAAATGCAAGACTCAGCCATCCCTGCCTGGCAATTTTATGTGAGATCCCGGATCCCAACTCAGAACCTTCTGCTTGGGAGGCAGAGGCTTAACTCCTGAGCCTTCTCCCTGGCCCATGCTTTTTCCTTAGATTTTAAAAAACATTTCATGTTTTGAGAGAGAGAGAGGGTGGGGTATGAATGCATCCATGGGTTGAGTCAAGGGCCAAGGTTCAGAAATCATTTCTGTCCTTCCACGCTATGGACTGCCAGGGATGGAGTCAAGGTTGCCAGGTTTTAGAGCAGGTGCTTTTCCTGCTAAGCAACCCCAGGGTTTAGTTCTTTAAGCCATGGCACGTGGCTATTCAGCCTCACATTTTTGACTCCTTTTTCCTTGGTTGTTTTCAGATGATAACTAAACACCAAGGCAAATTTCTACAATATGCCAACCAAGTTCAGCAAAGCCGAATGGACAGCAGCTAGTGGATACATTCTTGGAGTTCTGTTATATGGCAGTCAGGCACCAGCACATTGTGATGTCCTACCACGTGCATGTAAAACAGAACAAAGTTGAATTCTTCCTCCGTGCAGGAGAAGCCTGTTGAGTTCTTTTTTGTTTTTTTTTTTTTTTTGCCTGTTGAGTTCTTTGCTTTGATGGTGATCATATTCTCTTGGGAACACTTTCCCCACACGCATAGCAAATGCTGTGTATACACCCGGATTGAGAAGAAAGTGATGATTAGGGGGAATACATTTTCTTTGTTAGCATAGGAGACTTCAGCGTGGGAATACACTTAGAAGTAAACACACTCAGCATAGCATTGATGCTGTCTATTTCCCCTCTAAAGTTCAAGTGGATAAGTACAGCGTGGATTAGCAACGCAGTACATCTGGTGTTTTTTTTGGGGGGAGGGTCTTTTACTAGCATTGCATGATCAGTTTGGTTAATCAGAAAATGGTCAAGAGAATTGTTCAAAATCTCTTTCATTTTCAAACGTGTCACATGAGTGAGTGTTTTATAGTATTTCAACTGTTATAATTGCTCTAATATCATCATTGTCTAATTTTCCACCTACGGAGAGTTGTCCCAACTGATAGAGAGAGTGGAGAAGGCAGAGGATTAGGTCTCTGGGAATTGAGAATTTAAAGAGTGCCACATAGCAGGAGGTATGGTATTGTCGCTGAATGTTGACAAGGAAATCACATAACTTGAATTAAATACATTGTGAAAGGTGAAGAGCGGTTATCATGCTCAGCTTCCCGTGAAAGCAGAAGTTCACAAATGTCTGCCTCAACCCACTGGCATTTTCTGAACTCTAAAGTATCATGACCACTGCCTGAGATCTTAAGGTTTCTGTTTTGTATTGGAGATGTCCATGTGCAGAGTGTCTCTTTCTCTGTGGCCTACACTGGATGTCAGCAATGGTGATTCTCTAGCATCTCAGGTTGCTCATCCGACCCATGTACTGAAAGGAAAGAAAGCTTTCCCTTTCCCTGTGTCTCCTCCCAGAAAATCGGAGGTCCCAAACGAGGATTTGCAGAATGATTCCCAGCCCACTGATTATCCCCTGTATATACATAAAATCTGGCATGATTTATCTAGGCAATGAATATTCACCTTTCTCCTCCTGCGAAAAGGTAGATTTCCCCAACTCTTTTGCCCAACTGCTCTATTTCCATCTCTGTGTGTTTCTTTTGCTTCCTGCCTCTCTTCATCTTTCACTTCCCCAGGACAGCTTCCTGGGTCTCCATGCTTGGACATGGTTGACTCAGACTTTTTAATGAGGGATAACCGTGTGCAGGAGCAGGCCAATTCCCTACAAGGAATTATCTGCTGGAATGCAGGCAGTCCGTTCCCTGGTTCTCAGTGATGGGGAAGTGTATAATCAGAGTGCAAGGATCTTGAGAAAGATTCTGCACAGGACTTTCATTAAACACCCCCTGATATTTCTCTTCTCCAAGCCAGTTCAAGTGCCCTCCTCCAGTAGAAGGTCGACCCAAATAATCTTCTCCAGAGGGGAGGGAGATGTCTCACTGTGTGAAGTGCTGTCCATGCAAGCACTTGAGTTTGGATAAAATCCAGGGGTGATGGGCATCTGTATGTCAATCCCAGCATAGAGGAGGAGGTGATAGAAGTTTCTCTGGGACTTACTGGCCAATCACTCTAGCTGAATACCTTTACTCAAGGTTCAAAAAGAGACGCTGCCTTGAAAAATCAAGTGATGAGCTTCAGTAAAGATGTCCATATTGACCTTGGGCTCTGCACATATGTGTTCATGCGTGTCTACAAGATCACCCACACACATGCACTCATACTCAAGCATGTGACCACACTCATGCAAATATGCACATACAAGCATCCTCAATTTTTGGTCCTTGTCTACATACAAACATACACACACACACACACACACACACACACACACACACACACAACAAAGGCACAATTTACATACAGACCAACTATTTAGCAAGAGGTTTAGAGTAGAGGACATGTACTCTCATGTGCCGAAGAAGTATTCCATTTGTGAATTATTCTCACAGCTTGAATAGAAAGATTTAGTAAAATAAATGAGTAGAAAGCCTTATTTCTAGCAGGAGTTGTTTAAAGTGACTCTTGAAGAGGATCCTTCTCCCCCTGCCAGTTTCCAGTCAGGCCCAGAACTTCTGCCCAGTGCAGAGGCTCTTCCCTTATTCTGCTGTATTCTCTCTGCTGCCCCCTGCTGCAGGACCGCATCCTAGCCTCACCTGGGGGCCTAACTTCTCTGTCCCTTCCAGTCCTTCCCTCTGGCCTCTATAACACCATCATTGTCCTCACACAGGCCCCTTCCCTCTTCCAGGCCTCTCAGTAGTCTCCCCTTTAGTGATCACATTGCGCACGGTCAGCTCTGCAACACTTGCTCCCATGCAATCTTCCCGCTGCACCTTTCACTTCCTGCAATCCCTCCAGCTAAGCAGCTCAGCATGAAGAATTTCCCCTCCCACTGAAAGAATCATGCTCCCATGCCTCTGCTGCACAGCCTTTGTCTCTTTGGCCACGTGCCCCGCCACTTGCCCATCTGTACCTCCATTGAATTGCTGTGCAGTGTGTGTCCTGCTATACTGGCCCTTGTGACAGGAGTAGGGCAGAGCATGCAGTCATTTTCAGAAGGGCTCTCCAAGTGAGTCGTGCTTCTTTCCCCACACCATGAACCTGGCCTCCTGCTCTTCAATGCTGTAGAAAGGCTTCAAACCCGCCTCAACTTTTCCTTCACTTGGAAGGCCCTGTGAGCATGCGTTCAGGTCTCTCCTATGGATGATGTTGGGTGTACTTTTACTGATGAAAGGTGGGTCAGTAACTGCCAGAGACTGGTGTTTCCTGACATGCACCTCCTTTTCCATCTCTCTCCCGCTGACTTCAACTGCTCTTTTACTCATTTCTCAACACACCAAGACAGCTTGTTCTTTCCACAATGGTTTTCCCTTCGAATTTGGCCTGTGGTTTGTGTTTTCCCCTCAAATGAGCTGCCTGAATCTGGTTCGATTTTTGCTTTGAGTTCAGTTGCACCATCCAATATCTGTGTCAAAGTGTTACCTGTGAAGTTTGGATTGTACCTGTTAAATGTGAGGTGGAAGGTGGGAGTTTGCTAGTCCAGCAGAATTTTTCATTTCAGGGAGTCAAGAATCTGGGGGCAAGTCACGAGAAAATCTTCTGAGTAGTGAGAGAATTCAGCTGCAAACAGAAATCGTCAAAGTGCAGGCAAAAATTTGCCTGGAGAATGTAAGTAGGGCATCACAAGGGTGGGTTTGGGCCCTGGGGGCCTGGACTCAGGTGCCTGTCTGTTGACAAATGGGAATAGCAGTTATCCAAATCTCCATTTTTTTTCTGTTGGAAACAGCAGCTGCAAGATATGGCCATGGTTGGGAAGTACATGCAGACCCTAGTGTCCAATATCCGAGAAGACGAAATGTGAATCTCAAGGCATCTGGGCTTAGGATAGATGGGGGATCATTAGCCAAGCACCAGGAATTTTAGTAGATATCAGTATGTCTTATTCAACATGCTTCTGTTGCAAGACTCCACCTCTGTCACCTACCATGTGAACCCTCGGCAGTTTTCTCAGCAGCAACACATGCAGAAAGGTATACCTTCTAGCCCTGTGGCACTGAGCGCCATGACTTTACCCCAGCACTCCAGTAATGCCAAGTACATTTTGGAAACAAGTAAATATCGCTTAGGTTTGTTTGGCCTCCATATGTTGGGATCAGTTCCCCAGCATGGACCCTTCTGGTTTTTCTGCTTTCACCACCACAATATTGGTTGTATTTGTGTTTCCTATGCAATTTACTTGTTAGGTTACAGAGCCAATCCCAGTGCAAATAGCCTTTGCAGGCAAATCCACTCAGTGGCTCCACCAGCCTCTTGGACATCATTCATTCACGTTTGCTTATGAGTTTGGGAAGGTCATACTGCTAAAATGATTCACCCAACTGAGCAACATCTAAAATAACAAAAGAAAGCCATTGCTGGGTTTGGGGTTTGGGCCTGTGACCTTTGGACAGACATCCCGGTTCATGTCTTTGATGTGTTCAATGATGCGATAACCCTTGCCTTTGCAGAATATTGATCCTATTTTATTGACTTGTATCAGGACTTAATTACTCTGGCTATGTATTTAACGCCTGTGTGAAGAGCCCTTTGTTGTTCCACTTAAATATTCATCGAGTACATGGAAACTTGTATGTGCATGTAACTCTCTTAATTAATTCCCGTGTCTTAATTTTTCTTGCCCACCTCCCTTTTTGCTTTCTGACTATTTGAAAGTGTTCCGACTATTTGAAAGTGAATGTCAAGTAAACATATGCTTTGTATGTAAGTTACAGAAAGGTCTATACTATGGTTAATAAAGCTACTCACACCAGGAAGAGAAGCGTGACTGTGGTGTTTCCTCTGCTTTATGTTGGAGAGTGAGCCCTATCCCCAAGTCTCTCTTCACCTTTCTAAGGTTTTCCAGGCTGTCATGTGTCTCAGGTCTCATTTCTATGGTAAATCCTAATGCACATTTCCTCAGCAAATATTAATATGCAGTGCTGTCACACCCAGCTTCTACCCTGTCCACTTTTAGATCTCTGCCCTTCTTCCCACCTCTTCACCGCCCTGCAGTGTCCCTCCTCATTTTTAGTTCTTCAATATTTACGTCACAGGAAAGGAAACGGGATATGATTCCCATGGCCAATGTCTAGTTTCTCTTCGTGTAATTTCCTAGGGATGTATCTGTTTGCCTGGAAATGACAGGGGCGGTCCACATGGCCAGAGGGTGCCGGAAGTGAACACATGCTCCACCTTGTTTCTCCTTTCATGTGTCAACCGGCAGCTAGGACATCTGATGGCCTCTGAAGTCTTGTGGACCTGGATAGCCGTGTTTCTGGTTATACCTGGATCGCCAACATGCCTGGAGTGAGCAGGGGTCCAGGGCAACAATGAGGGAGGGTCCCTGGTGGTGTGTCTGTTAATATGTTTTCAGAGAGGGTGCACGTGTGGGAGACTTAGTGAGGGGTCATGCCATGGGCCAGAAAAATCGCACACAAAGCACAGAAAATGAGAGAAAAATCCCAGACATGCTTAGTAGTGCTCACATTTACCTAGATAGATGAGCTCTGGCATCAGAGAGTATTTACTAGACTACTGAGCCCCTCCTCTGTAAGAAGCCATCCCGTTTCCTTTCATGTCTATTGCACTCAGAAAGTTTGCTTTCCGATGTTTCTGTTTCTCTAGAGGTCCCTGGGTGATGCGCTCCTTTCCCAATATGTCAGATTTTATCATTTCACCCTATCTATTTTTCTGTGGTTCTTGGCATGGCCTGCTTTTGTTCATCCCGAGAAGGGTTCTATTGGGGAGCTCAGTTCTAGCCCTCCACGATGTGAGCTGGTATCTCATTGGATAGGCTTTTCTCGCCCTAACACGATAGGTAGAACTTCTGCTCCACATAGAGCAAGGAGCTGCTTTTTTTATCCTTCACCTCTGTCCCCGAGATGGGCTTTTCGTTCTTTCTTCATCTTCTCCTGGCTCCTGCATGTCTTGTTCCAAAGAACTCGTGTTCACGTAGATGTTCTGACCTATTCTCGTTCTGAGGCTCTCACCTGGCGTGGGGGGCTGGCTCGTGTGAGTGAGTGTCGTGTGCATGCATGTGTGTGTAGGCTTGCTTCTGTGTTGGTTTTTGTGTGGCTGTGTACATCCATGTGCACGCACCTGCCAGATTTGGTGAATGACGTGAGAATCACTCTCCATCTGGAATATTGAGGCAGCATCTCTCACTTGAACCCAGAGCTTCCCCGTTCCGCTAGTCTTGCTAGGTAGTTTGTTTCAAGGACATCTGTTGTCTGTCTCCTGAGCTCTGGTGTGACAGCTGGGCTGACAAGTACACTGGCTTTTACATGAGTTCTGGAAAGCTGAGCCCTGGTTTTCTCACTTGGTGGCACGTGATTTAACAACTGCATCATCTCGTCGCTGGACAGCTGGTCACAGCTCTGTTGTTCCAGGGACCAAGCCACAGCCACGTGGCACACACACGTGGCTGGGTTTGTAGTCCCTGGGCTGAAAAAGCTCAGCTGCCTGGCACAACTCAAGCATGCATGACCTCGACCCCTCCCCCCTCTCAGGAAAACGTGTGAATGGTGCGCATGCTCCCTTTGTGCGTGTTCAGGGCACATGGCGGGCAGCGCAGTGTGCCTGCTTGCATCCAGCCCACGTGGCCTCCGGCCAATCAGAAGCGCGCATCCTGCGGGAGGCGTGGCCTGCCCAGGCTTGAGGCCTAGTCATTCCTAGCGCGCGCCCCAAGAAGAAGGACGCTTCCGGCCTTGTTGTGGCGACGTGGGGTGCTGCACCAGGGCCGGGAGCCGACTTGAGCCGTCCAGTGCAGAGTGTCCAGGAGCCGGTGAGCGGGCAGGGCAGACGCACAGCCGCTGGGAGGCCATTGTGTGGGAGGCGAGAGTGTGGGCGGGACAAGGTCTGAGGGCTAAGCCGAGGGACGGGGTAGCGAGGGAGGGACAAGGCTGAGGGGCATCGTCGGAGGGATAATGTCCGCGGAGCCGACAGTGTCTCGAGGCGGGGTGATGTCGGAAGGGCAGAGTGTGGAAAGGAGCCGGTGTCCGAGGGGGGGGATAGTGTGGGAAGGATAACTTGGGAGGGTGAATGTGGGAGAGGAACAGAGGGACGGGATAAAGTCGCAGGGGGACAGTGTCAGAGGGACGGAATAGTGTGGGAGGGACGGGATAAGGTCTGAGGGGGATGATGTCGCAGGGAGGGGATAGTGTGGGAGGGTCTGGATAACACCCGAGGGGATAGTGTGTGAGGGACGGGATAGTGTCGCGGCGACGGGGGGTAACGTCAGAGGGGGAGGAAGTCCGAGGGAGGGGATAGTGTGGGAGCAAGGGGATAGTGTGGAAGGGATAGCACCGGAAGTTGAGGTGTAAAGTGGGGGGGACGGGATAACGCCCGACGGGATAATGTTGGAGGGAGGGATAGCGGGGGAGAGACTGGATATTGTGGGAGGGACAGGAAACATCGGGAGGGGATAATGTTGGAGGGGGACAATGTACGAGGGAGGGGATAGCGTGGGAGGGTCGGGACAGCGTCGGAGGGTCTGGATAGCGTGGGAGGGATAGGATTGCCTGGGAGGAACGGGATAGGGTCGGGGATAGCACGGGAGGGACCGGACAGTGTGGGAGTGTCAGGATAGTTTGGAGGCGATAATTTGGACTTCCGAGGGGTAATGTGGGACGGACCAGGGTAACGTCGCAGGGGGACAACGTGCGAGGGAGGGGATAGTGTGGGAGGGTTGGGAGAAGGTCAGAGGGGGATAATGTTGGAGGGAGGGGATTGTGTGGGAAGAACAGGATAACCTCACAGGGGGATAACGTTGGAGAGAGGCCATAGTGTGGGAGGGACCGAATAACTTCTGAGGGGGATAATGTTGGAGGGAGGGAAGGACAGGATAACATCCCAGGGGGATAGTGTGGGAGGGACGGGAAAAGTGTGGGAGAGATGGGATAGTGTTGCAGGGACAGCATAACTTCGGAAGGGGATAATTTTGAAGTGGGACAATGTCCGAAGTAGGGGATAGTGTGAGACCACCGGGATGCGGGATAAGGTCAGAAGAGACAATATGTTGAGGTGACGTCAGAAGGCCTTCCAAGGACATGGGATAATGTCCAGAGGAGGGCCAAATAATGTCCGGATTAGCAGAGGATATATGGGGAGGAGGTCAGGTGCAGGAATGCTAGAGAGGTGAGGGACAAAGTCCACCAGGGGTCCGAGTTCCAGCTTGAACTAGATGAGACCCTCCAAGGCTCATGCAGAAGTGGCCTGGACCCGACATCCTTAGGAGGTCTTCAGCCTGGGTGGATGACCACTTCTGGGGTGGTTGTGGAAGGATCATGTAGAGGCAGGTCCTGGGTAGGTCTTCAGCCCAGTACTGATTGGGACTGGTTGAGGCCCTGGATGATGGATGTTGAGGGCATTCTGTGGCCATAGGTCTGCAGAAGACCGAGCAGAACAGTGGTCCTTTAGGGGAGGGACTGGCAGACAAACGCATGTGCCAGGTTGTGTTTTCTTAGGTCAGAACTGGACCTCTGGGGCTCCTGTGATGCCTCTATGGCCCAGACCTCCTTGGGAAGGCCCATCTAAAGTGGGCTGGAGCCCTGACACCATTGCCATTTTGCAGTGAATGGGGAATCACCTTGCACCTGTGTGTTGCTCTTGCGGCCACACTTAATACCTGTGCTGGTCCTACTGGACTAAACTCATAAGAGCCCTGGCAGAATGTCCCTCTGTGCTCTGTATGGCATCCCTGTGGGACCACTTAGGAGCTTGCGGGCAGACTTTGGTCCCTGCTGCATGCATGATGGGGTTCTACACAATCCAAAATGTACAGTCAGGGAGGTGGGGCCTAACTCCTTCTGAGAGCAGGGAGGCAGTGAGATGGTAGTGATGGTGGCAGGGTTGTCTGGCTGGGTAACTGCATGTTGGGGAACCCCGTGGGAGGCTCCAGCAGTAAGGAGCAGGGCAATGCTGGCAGCACAGCCTCTGGGGAGGAGAGGAGAGTAAGGCCGAGGCTGGCCCCAGTGTGTCTTGGGTCTCCTACTGGCCAAATTCCCTGGGGGCAGTGGGAGTGGGTGTGCCCTGCAGGCCTGCTTTGTGGCTTGTGTGAATGCTGGGTCACCTCCAGCATATCCTTGCTGTCTCAGATGGGTCTGAGTCACACATGCCCATCTCTTGGGCTCACTTTTGCCTATGTGCCTGCTAGACACAGCATCTCACGCGTCTCACTCCTGCTTGTTCTTGCTGAGTGGGACAGTGGGACAGGGAACCAGCACCTTGTGCATGTCCCCCGGACCTCTGGGTCACTTCAGATGCTCCTAAGGTGGGTGCTGGGGACAGGAATCACAGGTGGGTGTGAACCCCAGCCAGTATATGCAAGCACTCGGCCCAAAGCACACATTTGCCCACTGGCTTCCTTTGTGCAGAAGGCCTGTCCGGCCTACTCTTGCTCATCTGCTGAGCCTAACTCACCACAGCCACTGGCTGCCTGTCTGTCCTGTCCCATTCACCTGTGCCTTCTCTTGCAGGCATGGGGTTGGGGGGACATATATTTGGAGGGAGATGGTCAATTTCAGTGTGATGCCCCTTCCCCAGGGAAAGAGGGTG
The DNA here is from genome assembly GCA_023101885.1 of Typhlomys cinereus. Lineage (NCBI taxonomy): Eukaryota > Metazoa > Chordata > Mammalia > Rodentia > Platacanthomyidae > Typhlomys > Typhlomys cinereus. The sequence goes on from JALPQD010000782.1 coordinate 449,898, forward strand.
TCTGTGAAATGTCGTGGGGCTCGGTCACATGTGGGGGTGACAGAATGATAGGACTCTTTGTTTCGAAGCTTCAGAGATAAAAAGTGGGGTCTCTTTACCATCATCCTTGGGGAGCAGAGGGGTCTTCAGGAGGAAGCAGGGCTCAGAGTGGCCTGTGAGGTGATGTGCAGGAACCTTGTTACTGTAGATTTATCTCACAAGGTCCCTGGATGTGCTTGGGGTGTGGGTCCTGATGGGACCTGACAGGACAGTAGGCACTGGGTAAATGAGGGACTAGGATCCTCTGCATATATCTATTGTATGTCATAGTTGCATAGACATGTGTGTGCGTGCACATGTGGGTGTGTGATCGTGTCTATTGGTGTATGTTTGTGTGGGTAGGTGCATGTTTGTATACATGTATGTGGGTGCATGTGGGTGTGTATGGGAATGTGGGTATATCTTACATTGGTGTGTGCATGTGCACGTGGGTATGTGTAGATACTTGTATGTGTAGGTGCATGTGTGGGGGGGTGTATGGAAGTTCTTGTAGGTGTGTGCAAATGAGTATGTGCATATGTTTGTGGATGTTTGGGTGTGTTCATGGGCATGTGTGTGTGTGTGTGTGTCTGTGTGTGCATATGGATCCATGTGGGTGTGTATAGGTGCATGTACATGGAGGCCCATGTGGGTAGGTGTATGTGTGTGCATGTGGGTGTGGTTAGGTGCATGTGTGTGCATGTGGGTGTGTTTCGGTATATGTGGAGTTGTGTATATATGGGTATGGGGTGTACATGTGGGAGTGTGTAGGTGTATATGAATGTGCGAGTGTGGGTAGATGGGTATGGGGGATAACTGTGGATATGTGTGCATGGGTGTAGGTAGGTGTGTACCTGCAGGCCAGTATGTGTAGGTGTGTGTGTGTATGTTTGTGTATGTGTTGTGGGTTTATGCATGTTTTTTGTGTTTGTGGGTTTGTGCATGTTGGTTTTGTGTGTGTGTGTGTGTGCATGCGGGTAGGTGTATGCATGTGTGGATATGGGTGCATGTGTGCATGTGGTGGGTGTAACTGCACGTGAGTATGTGTTGGTGTGTGTGCATGTGTACGTACATATGTGTGTTCAGGTGCATGTGAGTGTGTGCATGTGCATGTGGGTATGTGCATGTGGGTGTGTGTAGCTGCATGTGAGTATGTGTGGGTGTACGTGTATGGGTGTGTGTATATACACATGGGTATACAAAGGGCACTTCACGTCTTGAGTCACGTCAATCACCCATATTTATTGCGAGCCCTTCATACGTGAAGATCTCCTGGCCCACCCTTACCCAGGTGCATGTTTGCGCATGTATGCCACTACTGTGGGCTGGCGTTCTAAACCTGCCCTGCACCTATGCACAGAACTTGCCACCCTCGTGCCCGCAGACTTCCCCCAGGTAAAATTGTGTGGACCTCATATTCCCAGCAGATTACCCTAAATTCTGAGTGTGTACGATTGTCCTGCCTTTTGCACCATTGCTTATGCAGACAGTTAAACACATGTGTGCTTGAGGAGTTGAGGGCTAACTAGGTGTGACTACTGTCGTAGGTCGCTGCTCTGAGAGGAGCATGTTGAGATGGACTGTCCTAAGTGGGTGACTGGATATTTGGGGACTCCTTGATGAGACTATAGGTAGGGAACCTGTGTCAGAGTATCTGCAGGGCAGTAGAGGAGGAGACTTAGCACTCGGGTAGGTGGGACTTAACGTGTGTAATGTGAGGCGATGTCCAGGTTTGTCTAGAGAGGAGCACTGAGGACTTCAGGTGTCAGGAGAGAGACAGGCAGTTGGCCTTATGTACTCTTGACGTCTTCACCGGATTCCTTTGTCCCTGGGGTGTTCCTGGGCTGTCCAGGTCACAAGTGGACAGGGCTCCAAGTTTAATGTGCAGCCCAGGGTCTCGGGTTTCCATTCTGGCAGACACAGACTCACAGTGGGTCCTCGCGGATTGGTTCTGACCAGGCACCAAGGCCGAGTCACGTGGTTCCTTGCACACAAGGTGTGCATTTGCCCTGCCCTAAGTAAGAGCAAGGAAGCAACCAGAGAGACTGAGTTTGAGGGTGATGGACAGAGGGCTCTACATTCAGCTGTGGAAATGGGGCAGCAGTTTGTTGCACAGGAATGGACATTGGGGTCATGGCCCTGCCCTCGTTTAGTCCCAACACAAATGCTAGGTCACCTGCCTGTCCATACCCAGTGTGGCCCGGTTACCTATCCTTACTACTGTTCCTGGAACTCTCCCTGCCTGTAGTGAATATGAGCGACAGCCGAGACTCCTCCAGGGCTCCTAAGCGTCCAGCTACACCTTCCATCACAAGGAAGGCGGCTGTCAGGCGTGACAGGTGCCCCAGGTTGGAGAGGCAATCACCATCACTTCCTGTAACACCCCATGAAGCATCCAGCGAAGGTAAGATCTCGGGGGCTCCTGTAAGGCTGTATCAGCTCAGGGGATATTTATCCTGGATCTCAACTCGTGGAGCCCATGGGTGGCTGAGAGATTGGGTCGTTGCTCAAGCCTGGAGGATTCCCATGTGAAACCTCTGGGCTCCGTCGTTTGTGTGGGTTCTAGGTTCCCCACTCTCTGGTCCCAGCACATTGCACAGCTTCTAGAGCCATGAAGCATCTTGCGCTGGTCTGGGACCTTCTGACGTCCACTGTAGCAGAGGAGAAGAACTTGGGTACAGGGACTTCCACTTTCGGGCTCATATGTGTGCCTGTACCAGGCGGCCCTATACTCGGCAGTCCCTGACACTCTGCTGATGGCATCGAGTATATCCACTGTAAACTCTGCTGTGGGAGAGGGACCCTCGACACTCACACTGAAACCCTTACTCCGTACGTAATGACCAGAAGACCATGCTTCCTTTGAAAAGGTTTTTCCTCTGTTCTTTCCACGCAGCCTGTGATCCAGAGCCTGAGAGCTGTGTGGAGGGAACTACTCCCTCAGAAGTGTATGGGCCAAACAGGTGATGTCTTGAAAATTACTTTGGGTGCCACTTCTGGTAGTGTAAGGAGGGTTTAGTCACGCAAAGGGAATGGGATTGTTCCCTTTGCTGCAAAGGGATGGGAGTGGAAATCATCACATTAAGTGACACGAGAACAAAGACAACATGTCACATCCCTGGTTTTGACTCATTTATGCACCTTAAGTTCTGGATGGATTCCTAGGACAGTACTTCTTGATGGGAAACTGGGAGAAGGTTGGAGACAAAGTGGAGAAGATATGGAGAGGCAGAGAGTCAAATGGGCAGGTGATGGGGACTCAACCTTGTCACTAGCTGTAAAAGTTGCAGACAAAGCATCTAAGTGGAAGAAAGGGGAAAGAAGGAGCTGGGTGAGAGCAGAGCTGGGAGTGAATGTGTGTCTCTGAGAGATGTGTGGTTATTGCCTGCATGAAACCCAGCACTACTGAAGGTAATTATGTGCCCATGAAAATTAAAACTGAAAACCAAAATAAATGAATGAATGCCAATTTGCTTGGGGCAAGGAGATTGCTTCCACGGAGCTGCCTGTAAGGTGGGCAGGAATCTCCAGGGTTGGAACTTCCATGAGTCGCCCACCATCCAGCCTTGGGTAGGTTTCTTGGAGAGGCAGCTGACCTTGAGCCACACACAGGACTGTAAGTTCAATTGTCTTTAAATGCTGCACTTGACTATTTTTCAAAACAGGCTAGAATTTCTGTGTCCTTAGTCAAGCATTCTGTGTACATTTTCCCCCCCAGGGAGCCTGGTGAGAAGATGTTAGAGGAGTTCAAAGGTATGTTGTAGCTGGTATTTGCAATTCAAGGTGAATCTTTTCAAACAAAAAGCTTTTCCATGGGGAGAGAAAGGTCAGTGGCCTGCAGAACCCTGGTGTGTGCCTTGACACTTTCAGGACTAAGCATAAGGATATGCTATCAACCTTACTTGGGAAGGTTGCTCTGAAAAGTAGGAATGCTTCTATCAGTGCAGAGGTAAGAAAACCCCCTTTGTTTCCTCTCCATCATAATTGGATAAGGAGTGTAACTCCAGTGACAGGACATGATGACAGTCAGTATTTTGGGTTAGTTTTTGTGACTTGATCACTGGATTCCAACTTCCTTCTTTCCTCCCTTCCTTCCCTTTGCCCTCCCTCCCTGCATTCCCCCCTCCCTCCCTCCTGTCGTCTTTCCCTCCCTTCCTTCCTTCTTTTTTTAATATCTTTGTTATTGTTTCCCCCACTGTGTGAAGGTTTCGATGTATTGATCTGTGTGTGTGTGTGTGTGTGTGTGTGTGTGTGTGTGTGTGTGTGTTACAGGGGATGGTGTTTGCCTATAGATACTTTTCAGGGGCAACTTTAAGGAGTATCCTGCATTGCTTTACCTGATCTTTGTTTGTTCTGGGATTTCTCAGGTTCCACTTCCCAAAGCCTTCCAGAAGTGGAGGTCTCTGCCATTTTGGCCTTATGCTGTTCTGTAGGTTCAGAATCCAAACTCAGGTTCTTCTCTTTGCCAGGCAAAGGCTTGACTCCTGAGCCATCCCTCTGAACCTGATATTCACTTTTAAAGTTTAAATTAGCATCTTCTCAGGTTACCTTGAAGGTATTTTCCTGCAGGTACCCATGCTAAAGGTCCACTCATGCATTTATTCATTGTTCATTGATTTGCTTCTTAGCTGACCTGTTTTGTTTTTTGCTGCTTTATTTGTTTGTTGTTGAGCTCATTGAATCTTGTCAAAGAGCACAAGTGTGACAGTTTGCCAACTGAGAGACCAAAAAGGATTCTCTAGAAACATCACAAATGACATACTTGCTTGTTTGCTCTCATCCAGTGTAAATCACAGCATTTCTGTAGACAGAGAAAAACCACGTTAACACTGAGGTTTGGTTGATGGTGGTCATATTTATACAGATGGCATCTGAGGTCATGTGAGTTTCAGAGCATTGCCGTGTGGGGCTGACCAAAATGCTTGGCTTGTCAAGTGTCCAAAAAGTATAATTTCTCACAAACCCAGAGTAGCTGGTTATGCATGTCAGAGCCTGTAAGGGCTACATGTGGGGTAGGGAGGCAGGGGATCATGAGCCCAAGATCATCATCCTAAGTTGAGGCAAAGCAAGTGGGAAACCAGCCTGGGCTCCATGAGTGTGCTGTCGAACACTAAAAGTAAACGACAGAGAATGGACCCAGGACATACAAATGCCATGCATAGCGCCAGGGTTGGGCCCTGCCTGTTGTCCCAAACCGTGATCAACAGTTGTGCACACGAGAACTGTGTTCTAGACAATGGAAGTGCTTGTTGTCCATTAGTGAGCATAGGTTTTCATCCACACGGTGCTTGCTTGGTGAAAGTCAATGATCCTTGTGTGTTGCTCAGTCAGCATCCCCACCAAGGCAGGAATGTGTAGTCAGGAAGCAATTTTCAAAGTTCTGAAGGAATTTCCTTTTCCCAATAGATGGAATCACTCAGAACCCTCTTGAAAAGACAAAGCCCCTTGAGCAGGACCTAGATGGGATTCTCAATTCCCTGAATGACAGGCTTGAGAACGGGTTCAAAGCACAGCAAAAGAAAAGGTAAAGTTGTTACCAAATGCAAATGTCAAGGTGGATGGTACCATTCTTTGATTTTTTTCCCAACAAATGACATTCATCATGTTGACAGTCCAATGATCACTACAAATCACTTGGTTTCTTCCCTGACGTGCCTTTCACGAGTGTTGGGACCTCAGTTTAGCAGAATTGAGGTCTAAACCTGGAAGAATGTGAAGGTAACGCTTTCTCCCTTATCAGATGTAAACACAGGATCCTTCTGCAATATCAGTTTTGAAATATGCTAGCTAAAGATTGCATACACACCTTTATAGGAAGGGTTAGCCTTTCTAGAGTAAAACAGACACGTTTCATGAAATTTCATTCAATGTTATTCTCAGATAATCCTTGTGCCAAAGTGGGGAAAGAACGGTTCAGCAAAGTACTCCTGTATGTGCTTCCTATGGAGCCCAAGGGAAGATGTCTTCATTATTTCTGCATATGCTGCCACATTATATCCATTTATGCTGCCACAGTCTGGGTTATTGTATAAGAGGGAATGAAACCTAACAGGACGTTAACTCCAGTAATTGCCAAAAATAATGTATATGGCAAAACCTCCTCCATGTTCAGGAGGGAAGCATAAGACATTGGTTTCTCCCTCTCTCTCTCTCTCTCTCTCTCTCTCTCTCTCTCTCTCTCTCTCTGTATGTGTCTGTGTGTGTGCGCGTGTGTGCATGTGCGTGTTTGTGTGAGTGTGGGCGTAGGTGTGTTCATGGTTCTGAGCACCCGCGCTAGTATCTCAATTCAATGGGAATGAAAGTCATTGATTTCACAGTTCCTCATCCCTTGGGTTGATTGAAAAACCACTTTTCCCATTGTGCTTTATAGCACAGGATGTATAAAAATTCTATTTCAAGGGGTTAAGTAGAGAATCCTTTAGATAAAATGCCATATTTATGGGAGGATAACGGTTCAGACCCTCAGGAGCCCTGTCAGGCCGGAATGGAGGCCACTTACACTCCCACCACTGTGCAGGCAGACAGACAGGATCCTTGGTCACCTGGCCAATCTGAAAACCTAATCAGCAAGTTCTGAGTTCATCAGGGAGACTGGGTCTCTGTGTAGAAAGTGGACAGCAATTTGGGAAGACAAGCAACATGGACTTCTGCTTCCACATGCATGTGGACACCTGTGCACACAGATGCACACCTGCATATTTGAACATGCATATTTACACATGCAAAAAATGAACAGATTTGTGAGCACACATGATTTTCCTTGTATCCCTGCTCTATTAACCATGTTTATGGTTATGCTTTACAGGCAGACTCTTTATGACAAGTACTCTGAGATGTATCAGCCTTTGCTTCAACAGTGGCACATGGAAATGAGGAAAACTAGAGCAGAAGAGGAGAAGTTAATAGTGAGTATCCACCCGAGCTTCTGATGAATCTGTTGTGTCCATGTGGGGAGCAGCAGAGGGTCGGGCATCTTGTTCAGGAGGGAAGGTAGAGGACCTGAGCTCAGAGGACGGAACTAACTAGTGACCGTGCTGCTGGGATCTGGCCATCCCTCTAGCATGGGAACGTTTCTGGGGTGGGAGCTCGAGGTCATGGCTGAGGAGACAGGTGCTGCCTGGAGGCTGGAGGAGAAGGCATGGGTTGGCATCCCAAAAGTGTGACTTTAGCAACCCATTGGCGCAATGGCCAAGCAGCGGCATTGTCCCTCAGTGCTTTGGAATACAGTGGTGAGGGATGTAAGTAAGAGCAGTCAGCACGGAAGAGCAGCTGGAGGCTTGGCCTGGAGAGGTTGGGACTCAGGCCAGCCTGGTCCCAGAGGAGAAGGGAGCCGGGCTCACAGAGGGCTGGTGACGGGTGGCTCACTTCTAACCTGCAGACAGCAAGGAGGTATGGGCAGAGGTATTGCACGGGGAGAAGCCTGCATCCAGGACTCTTCCATGGTGATGGAGGGAGGGCGGAGCCTCTGCTGCACAGAGCAACCTCCCAAGACAGAACCTAGAGCCTGGATGCCAAGGAAAGTGGAGATTCTGTGCAGTCCCTAGGTCAGCAGCTCTGCACTGGAACCCAGTGATTGGCATATGACCACAGTCCACGTGGTTCATAGCTCGGAAGATACAGATTAGCAGCTCATCTCTGTGCCCAGGTTAGGGTCATTCGTATGCATCTATGAATTCAATTTTGATAACCTGATCAGAAGTGGTTGAAAGCAGTACCTGTCCTATTGCCCTCTGTGCATCATTCTCTGGTTCTTGGTTGATGGATATTTGAACTTCATGGCAATTTCCAGAGAGTTAGAGAACAGCTCTGAGCTGCTCCCATATGTCAATACAAGATTGCCCTTGGAAAGACAGTCTGCCTTGTAGGTTTCTTTCATGCATGTGTAGAAAAGAAGAGAAAGGAGTCGTCTTTGTCATTACTGGTGGAAAAAGCACACATTCCATTCCATTCCATATCTCTAAGCTGGGAATCCACACATGGACAGGGTAGGTTTCAAAGTCAAGAATTAATTCACAGGATCCAAATATAGGCACTGGGTGAATATTCTACTAAATGGCTGGTAAAAGGATCACACAGAATTTACATGATAGCTCTTGGGTTCAGGTCTGGTTCGAGCAGGACTGTTTAGAGAGAATATAGGAAGGCCGGTGATCTCAACCAAACCAGACTGCTAGATCTTCCTAGGGATGAAGAGCTGTGCATGGATCACCATGGAGTGATTATTTTATACCCCTCAGAGGATGTGGGGGCCAGGAGGAAAGGAAAATGTCCAAGTGTTCAGGACAGTATTTGGAGGTTGATTTGTTTCTGGAGCAAGGGTCCTCTGAAGGTTGCTAGGTTACCGATATCTGCAAGAATAATTGCAAATCAGGACGGAAGCAAGGCGGAGGGGATTGCAAGGGACCTGAGCTTTCTGACAGGGAAGGTAAGGGACCTGTGCATTGTCTGGAGTGTCTCTAACCTGATCAGTGCAACAAATTCTTCTGCGTAAAATTGAACAGAAAATATAATCAGGTGACAGGCTTTATATTTGTCGTTTTCTTTCTTCTTTTTGAGTGTATCCGTGTGCATCACAGGGCACTCAGAGTGCCTGTGGTGGCTCATGGGTGACTTCAGGAATCACCTTGGGTTGAGCTAACACTTCTTTGCTTTGCTCTGGAGTTTGCCAGGCTCTGCCTTTTAGGGCCAGAAATACAGGACTCAGTCATCCCTGCCTGGCAATTTCATGTGATATCCAGGATTCCAAGAACCTTCTGCTTGGGAGGCAGAGGCTTAATCCCTGAGCCTTCTCTCCAGCCTTGCTTTTTAAAACCTTAGGTTTTAAAAAAAAATTCATTTTTTGACACAGAGATGGTGGGGCATGTATGCATGCCATGGGTTGAAGTCAAGGGCCAAAGTTCAGAAATCATTTCTGTCCTTCCACCCTGTGGACTGCCAGGGATGGAGCTGAGGTTGCCAGGTTTTAGAGCAGGTGCCTTACCTGCTAAGCAAGCCAAGGGTCTATTTCTTTAAGTCATGAGACGTGGCTATTCAGCCTCACATTTTGACGCATTTTTCCTTGGGTGTTTTCAGATGATAACTAAGAAGCAAACCAAAGATCTACAATATGCCAATCATGTCCAGCAAAGCCGTTTGGATGATGTCAAGCAGCTAATGGATACATTCTTAAAGGTCTGTTATATGACAGTCAGTCACCAAACACACTGCGATGTCCTCCCACGTGCATGTAAAACAGAACACAGTTGGATCCTTCCTCAGTGCAGTAGAGGCCTGTTGAATTCTTTGCTTTAATGGTGATCATATTCTCTTGGGAACACTTTCCCCACACGCACAGGAAATGCTATGTATATACCCGGATTGAGAAGAAAATGATGGTTGGGGAAATATCTTTTCTTTGTTAGCATAGAAGATTTCAGAGTGGGAGTACACTTAGAAGTAAACACATTTCAGCATAGCATTGATGCTGTATATTTCCCCTCTAAAGTTCAAGTGGATAAGTACAGTATAGAATTAGCAATTCTATACATCTGGGGTTTTTTTTTGGGGGGGGTCGTTTACTAGTATTGCATGGCCAGGTTGTTTAATCAGAAAATGGTCAAGGGGAATCATTCAATATCTCTTTCATTTTCAAACATGTCTCAAGAGTGTTTTATAGTGTTTCAGTGGTTAGAATTGTTTTCAGATCATCACTGTCTAATTTGCAAACTAAGGGGAGTTGATAGAGGGAATGGAGAAGACAGAGGATTAGGTCTCTGGGAATTGAGAATTTAAAGAGTGCCCACATAGCAGTATGTGTGCAATGGACAAGGATATGAACTTTCTGTGAAAGCAGAAGTCCAAAAATGTCTGCCTCAACCCACTGGCATTTTCTGGACTCTAAAGTATCATGGCCACTGCCTGAGATCTAAAGGTTTCTGTTTTGTATTGGAGATGTCTCATGTACAGAGTGTCTCTTTCTCTGTGGCCTACACTGGATGTTAGCAATGATGATTCTCTAGCATCTCAGGTTGCTCATCCCACCCATGTAATGAGAGGAAGGAGAGCCTTCCCTTTCCCTTTGTCTCCTCCCAGGAAATCAGAGGTCCCACAGCAGGATTTGCAGACTGATTCCTAGCCCACTGATTATCCCCTGTGTACTGATAAAATCTGGCATGATTTATCTGGTCAGTGAATTTCCATCTTTCTCCCCCTCTGAAAAAGTAGATTTCCCCAACTATTTTTTCCCAACTTCTCTATTTCCATCTTTGTGCGTTTCTTTTGCTTCCTGCCTTTCTTCATGTTTCCCTTCCCTGGGATAGCTTCATGGGTCACCATGTTTGGACATGGTTGACTCAAATTTCTTAGTAATTTAATTGAAGACATTTAGAATCAAGAATATGCAGACCAGTCCTTTAGCAAGAACTTTAAAAGTAGAAGACATGCAGTCTCATGTGCCCAAGAAGCATCATGTTGTGAATTATTCACACAGTGTTGAATAGGAAGATTTAATAAGATGAGTAGAAAGCCTTACTTCTAGCAGGAGTTGTTTAAAGTGACTCTTGAAGGGGATCTTTTTCCCCTCCCCCACCCCCGCCTCCACCCGTTTCCAGTCAGGCCCAGATTTTCTGCCCCATGCGGGGGCTCTTCCCTCATTCTGTTGTACTCTCTGTTGCACCTCTGTACCTCCACTGAATTTTTGTGCAGTGTGTGTCCTGCTATGCTGGCCCTCATGACAGGAGTAGAGCAGAGCATGCAGTCATTTTCAGAAGGGCTCTCCAATTGGGTCGCGCTTCTTTGCCCACAGTGTGCACCTGCCCTCTTGCTCTTCAATACTGTAGAAAGGATTCAAACCTGCCTCAACTTTTCCTTCACTTGAAAGGCCCTGTGATCATGCGTTCAGGACTCTCCTGTGAATGACATTGGGTGTACTTTTACTAATGGAAGGTGGGTCAGTAACTGCCAGAGACTGGCGTTTTCTGACATGCACCTCTTTTTCCATCTCTCTCCCGCTGACTTCAACTGCTCTTTAACTCATTTCTCAACACACAGAGGCAGCTTGTTCTTCTACCATGGTTTTCCCTAGAACTTGGCCTGTGGTTTTTTTCCCCTCAAATGAGCTGCATGAATCTGGTTCCACGTTTGCTTTGACTTCACTTGCACCATCCATTGTCTATGTCAAAGTGTTGCCTGTGAAGTTTGGATTGTACCTGTTGAATGTGAGGTGGAAGGTGGGGGTTTGCTAGTCCAGCAGAATTTTTCATTTCAGGGAGTCAAGGATCAGGGGGAAAGTCACGAAAATCTTCTGAATATTGAGAGAAGTCAGCTGCAAACAGAAGTCACCAAGGTGCAGGCAAAAGTTTGCCTGGAGAATGTAAGTAGGGCATCACAAGGGTGGGTTTGGGCCCTGGGGGCCTGGACTCAGGTGCCTGTCTGTTGACAGATGGGAATAGCAGTTATCCAAATCTCCATTTTTTTTTCTGTTGGAAACAGCAACAGCAAGACATGTCTGTGGCTGGGAAGTACGTGAAGACCCTGGTGTCCAACATCCAAGAAGAAGAAATGTGAATCTCAAGGCATCTGGGCTTAGGACAGGTGGGGGATCATTAGCCATACACCAGGAACTTTAGTAGATATCAGTATGTCTCATTCACCATGCTTCTGTTGTAAGACTCCACCTCTGTCACCTGCCAAGTGAACCCTCAGCAATTCTTTCAGTACACATGCAAAGTGGGGTGCAGCTTCTAGCCCTGTGGCACTGAGTGCGATGACTTCACCCCAGCACTCCAGTAATGCCAAATACATTTTGGAAACAAGTAAATATCACTTAGGTTTGTTTGGCCTCCATATGTCGGGATCATTTACCGAGCATGGACCCTTCTGGTTTTCTGCCTTCACCACAACAACATTGGTTGTATTTGTGTTCCCTGTGCAATTTACTTGTTAAGTTACAGAGCCAATCCCAGTGCAAATAGCCTTTGCAGGCAAATCCACTCAGTGGCTCCACCAGCCTCTTGGACATCATTCATTCACGTTTTTTTGTGAGTTTGGGAAGGTCATACTGCTAAAATGATTCACCCAACTGAGCAACATCCAAAATAACAAAAGAAAGCCATTGCTGGGTTTGGGGTTTGGGCCTGTGACCTTTGGACAGACATCCCGGTTCATGGCTTTGATGTGTTCAATGATGCAATAACCCTTGCCTTTGCATGTTGGGTCTGCCCAGGAATAACGGTCTGGGAGGGAGTGTGCAGGTTGTGGCTTAGCACATGGGACCAAAGATGACACTGGGAGCTAGTGTGCTGGGTGTAACCCTGTTTATATTATAGAGAGCCCTAATTGGCTTATAGAAGCTGACATAGACATATGTTTAGTCTGACCTATGCAGCGTGCATGCTGTGCTGACTATTAAGGTAACTGGCTGCCCATTTCGCGCCCTGCAGTCTGCTGTCTATATAAACTGTTTCATTGCTCCCAATAAATTGAGTCTTGCCTCCACAACTCCCTGCTGTGTCTGGAGTCCCTTGGATTTGGGTGACGGGGTGGAGGACCTGCAGCGTGTTTGCCTTTCTCCGTCCTGATGGCCTGGAGTCGTCACAGTGTGTGTGGGGGGGGTGGGGGGGTGGGTGGGAAAACCAGCCCTCGCATTTGCAGGATATTGATCCTATTTTATTGACTTGTATCAGGACTTAATTACTGTGACTGTGTATTTAACGCCTGTGTGAAGAGCCCTTTATTATTCCACTTAAATATTCATCGAGTACATGGAAACTTGTATGTGCATGTAACTCTCTTAATTTCTTCCCGTTTCTTAATTTTTCTTGCCCACCTCCCTTTTTGCTTTCTACATTGGGGACATTGTATTCCGACTATTTGAAAGTGAATGTCAAGTAAACATATGCTTTGTATGTAAGTTATAGAAACTTCTATACTGTTGGTAATAAAGCTACTCCCACCGGGAAGAGAGGCGTGACTGTGGTGTTTCCCTCTGCTTTATGTTGGAGAGTGACCCCCATCCCCAAGCCTCTCTCCCCCTTTCTAAGGTTTTCCAGGCTGTCATGTGCCTCAGGTCTCATTTCTATGGTAAATCCTAATGCACGTTTCCTCAGCAAATATTAATATGCAGTGCTGTCACACCCAGCTCCTGCCCTTTTAGATCTCTGCCCTTCTTTCCACCTCTTCACCGCCCTGCAGTGTCCCTCCTCATTTTAGTTCTTCAGTGTTTACATCGCAGGAAAGCAAGCTTGTGATATGATTCCCATGGCCAATGTCTAGTTTCTCTTTGTGTAATTTCCTTGGGATGTATCTGTTTGCCTGGAAATGACAGGGGCAGTCCACATGGCCAGAGGGTGCCGGAAGTGAATGAATACATGCTCCACCTTGTTTCTCCTTTCATGTGTCGACCGGCAGCTAGGACATCTGATGGCCTCTGAAGTCTTGTGGACCTGGATAGCCGTGTTTCTGGTTATACCTGGATCGCCAACATGCCTGGAGTGAGCAGGGGTCCAGGGCAACATGAGGGAGGGTCCCTGGTGGTGTGTCTGTTAATATGTTTTCAGAGAGGGTGCACGTGTGGGAGACTTAGTGAGGAGTCATGCCATGGGCCACGAAAATGGCACACAAAGCACAGAAAAGCTGAGAGAAAAATCCCAGACATGCTTAGTAGTGCTCACATTTACCTAGATAGATGAGCTCTGGCATCAGAGAGTACTTACCGGACTACTGAGCCCCTCCTCTGTAAGAAGCCATCCCATTTCCTTTCATGTCTATTGCACTCAGAAAGTTTGCTTTCCGTTGTTTCTGTTTCTCTAGAGGTCCCTGCGTGATGCGTCCCTTTCCCAATATGTCAGATTTTATCATTTCACCCTATCTATTTTTCTGTGGTTCTTGGCATGGCCTGCTTTTGCTCATCCTGAGAAGGGGTCTATTGCGGAGCTCAGTTCTAGCCCTCCACGATGTGAGCTGGTATCTCATTGGATAGGCTTTTCTCGCCCTAACACGATAGGTAGAACTTCTGCTCCACATAGAGCAAGGAGCTGCTTGTTTTATCCTTCACCTCTGTCCCCGAGATGGGCTTTTTGTTCTTTCTTCATCTTCTCCTGGCTCCTGCATGTCCTGTTCCAAAGAACTTGTGTTCACGTAGATGTTCTGACCTATTCTCGTTCTGAGGCTCTCACCTGGCGTGGGGGGCTGGCTCGTGTGAGTGAGTGTCGTGTGCATGCATGTGTGTGTGGGTTTGCTTCTGTGTTGGTTTTTGTGTGGCTGTGTATGTCCATGTGCACGCACCTGCCAGATTTGGTGAATGACGTGAGACTCACTCTCCATCTGGAATACTGAGGCAGCATCTCTCACTTGAACCCAGAGCTTGCCCGTTCCACTAGTCTTGCTACGTAGTTTGTTCCAAGGATGTCTGTTGTCTGTCTCCTGAGCTCTGGTGTGACAGCTGGGCTGACAAGTACACTGGCTTTTACATGAGTTCTGGAAAGCTGAGCCCTGTTTTTGGCACTTAGTGTCATGTGCTTTTACAACTGAGTCATCTCCCCAGTGCTTCAGGTTAGTTTTAAAATTTGACCTAGTAGGGATGGTCTGATCTTCGTGGTTCTTTTCCAAAATATCTGTGTCCTCAATTGGAAGTCTGAAAGATCTTGCATTGCCTTCCTGGATTTTATCACTTGTGGATTTTCGATCTGTTTTCCTATGGATGTGAACTCAGCAGACTCCTGTCTGAGACATTTGACAGACTAGAGTGAATTAAATTACAGTCACAGATCATGTTTTCAGTGGTACCAGGGAAATGGACTGTGGTATCTTGCCAACTTCCTAACAGGGTGACTGTGGTTTGAATAGAGAGCATCTTTCTGTGAAAATATTTGTCCTACTGCAAGTTTCTGAGACGTGCTTGTATTTGTGTGTTTTGTGTCGTGCACAAAAGACGCTTGAGTGTGTGTACCTATGGAGTCCCAAGGGTAACTTCAGCAGTCTTCCTGGATTGTTTTACCTCCTTTTTGCTTAGCTCTGGGGTTTCCCAGGCTCTGTCTTCTGGGACTGGCGTTACAGGCTGCTACCATTTCTGCATCACCTTTTCACATGTCATCTGGGATCTGAATTCGAGCCCTTTGGCTTTTAAGGCAGAAGTGTTCACCCCTGAGCCATCGCTCCAGCCCTTACCTGTAGTGTTTGTGGTGCTTATAATTCTCCCACATGTCCATCCTCTCTGAAAATAAACCTGCACTCCTCCCTTTTGGAATGGGGATGTTTTTTGTGTGCCTCTGTATTTTAGAATTATGTCACATGTTTGTTTGTTTGCAATTAAGAGATTGCGTTGAATCTCAGAAGAATGAGTTCTCAACAGCATTGTGACTGCTATAGACTATGGGGACTTTTGATGTTGAAATTGATTCAAAGTTAGGGATCTGGGATCATTTTTGAATCCCTGGAATCTGTGTGGAGCCAACCACAGCAACACTTGTCAATAAAAGAGGCACATAATTCACATTGAAATAAATTCCTATTCATCCACGTTGCAAGTCTAGTATGAAAGAAGCATTAAGTGGTCAACAATTACTAAAAGTCTAACTGTTATTTGCAGTTTTACAAATGCATAAATGCTCTGACTTACATTTTAAAATTACAGATCAAAGTCACTCCCCAAAGAAAAATGTTTTCTTCACAAATAAAATAGTATATAAAAAGATGGAATGATGATTAATCCAAATACAAAACCACATATAAAAATCCTACTTTTTCCTCCTGGGTGTGCCGTGATCCCTTCTCACACCTAAGAAGGGCACGCTAATAATCACACCGTAAAGACGTGGATGTGCTGGCTTCCATAGGTGACACTAACCAACCTCAGTTGTCGGCTTATGTGGCTGAGGGTAAACTTGGGCTCCCTGGGTTGCAGTCACTCTCAGATCTCTGTACTCTCCCAGTGGTGAGTGTGTAAGAGTACAGCCAGACCTGACTGGCCCTGAAACTGGCCTCTGCCCCCACCTGCATGTTCATCTCAGAGGCGGGATGAGGAGAAGACAGTCGGCCTCTTACAGTTTGTCACTCCCCTGTGTTTTACTTGTTAGGCAGAGAAGGGACTGAATTTCTCTGTCCATATTTATTACCTTTCTAATTATACCATCTTGTCTTTAAGGTTGTGATGTGGAGATTAGTAGGAAATGAACTTTCAGGCTGAGCAGCAAGATGCTGGAGTGTTCCGGTGACCTCACTTTAACTGGTGCTGTGTGTACATGAGATGTACTAAAATAGTAGAGAATTTCCCTTGCTAGGTAAAACGAATAAGCCAATAATTTAAAAAAATTCATCATTGTTGCTTGTTACTGTGGACAGAGCAAACCTCATGAAGTTGGTGGAACTGGGAAGCTTTGTGGTCTCCTGGTACATTTTCCACGGTGCTATAATAGTCTAGACCACTGGGGATGGTGGATGTTAAAACTGGATATTCAGATGCTCTTTACATTTTCCCCTAATCACTCTGGAACAGTCTGATTTTATGCATACCCCAGGAGCATGCTGTTTTTCAATTTGAAATGTCTCTGAGGTTTTTAATGTTCCACAAAGAGGCTGAATAGTCTATTCTATTTATAAGAGAAACAATTTCTTGTTCTGAATCCGAACATTTTTTTAAGCTGTGGCAATGATGTATTTTATTGCCCTTAGATCTAGGCCAAGCTGTGTACAAATCATTCATGTTATTTAGTGGTGCACTGTACTGCTGTTTACATGGACTTTGTGCGGGTGCTTTGAAGTGCCTTGCATCAGGGATTAGAAGCAATTGTATTATTTTTTCATGGAACTATGTAAAGCATGTAACTAAGTATTGCTTTGGTATATAAACTATGGTAACTCTACTATAGCTTTCTGTATTTGAGTGGAGAAAGTACCCTTTAAATTATGAGAGAATGGGTGTGAAGATTTTCCAAGCACACAATCATGGTGGTTTTCATTAAACAAGACACGTGAATAATAATTGTTGATATGTCCTGTTCATGATACAGGATGGGACTTTTTCATTAAATAATATGGAAAATGTCTAAATTCAAAAAAAATGCATAAATGACAGTGTGGAACCAGCATTTCACATTTCTGAGTGACAACTTTAGTACATCTTACTGTAGAAAATATTGGTGAGTGTAGATGTGGGTATTTTACCTGGTGTCGGAATATAAATGAGATATTTCTGGGTTTTGAGTACTCTGTCACTAGCCTGTGACTCAGAAGTGTCAATCATTTATGCACTGGAAAACCCAAGTTGCAGAAGTCAGATGACTATCTTAGTCAGGGAAGTGAAACATGGAAAGATGTTGTAACGGTTACTCTTAACTATTGCTGTGAGAGAGCACTCAAAGTCAATCAACTTAAGGGAGAAAGGGAGGTTTATTCAGCTTACGGTTCCAGAGGGGAGGCAGTTTCTCACGGCAGAGGCGGCATGGCTGGCTGGCCACAGCTGGAACAGGCTAAGTCACCGCAGACATCTTGGAAGCTGAGAGCGGCAGACTGCTTGCAGCAAAGGCAGACTTCTCCTGGAGGTAGGGTGGGACTAATCCACCTCAAGGCCCAGCCCTTGTGACTGCCTTCCTCCAGCAAGGCTCCACCTCTCAAGGTGCCATGACCTTGCCAAACACATGAGACTGGGGGGGACACATTTCAAACCATAACAGATGTAATAAGTTCCTTTATGGGAAATGAGTAGTTTGAGGTTCTCAACAGGGGCATAAAACAGCAGGTGGGCATCGCAGCTGTTTGGACACTTAGGTAGGACTTGATCTGGAGTGGAAGAAGGACTAGAGGAACTAGAGACCTTTTGCATCTTCTGCTTGTGTGCTGCTGCAGTCCTTACTGGACAGTTGTGTGTCCTGGCACATAGTCACCGTTATAGGTAAAGAGAGGGCTGATCTTGAAAGGGTATTCCACAGATGAGCTGAAGACAGTCTTCAGAATTGGTGGGCTCAGGTCACACATGTGGCTGGTAGTCCAAGTTAGGAATAAACTTTATCTGGGCCCACTTTACAGGAGGAGTATGTTGTGTAGGGGTGAACAGTTAAAGAACACTGTGATGAGTCTCCCACAGTAGGGAAGAACCAGTTGGACTCTATAGCCCTTGGGTATGAGAGTGGATATATCAAACTGATGGGACCCACAAAAACATATAAGGTAATGTTCCAATGAATCTCTTTACCTTTAGGTAGACAAAGCCCCACAAGACAGTAGAGGAGGAGTTCTAAGACCTGTAGGTCATTCCAGGGCTGGAAGGAACAGTGTGGGGGATAAAATGCTGCAGAGAAGTGACAAATGGCTCCGGGAGATGCAGAATTGAGGCTTCTTTTCTGATAAAAAGAAGAGGAGGAGAAGGAGGAAAAAGACGAGGAGGAGGAGGAAGGAGAAGGAGGAGAAAGGAGGAAAAGGAAGTCGCCACTTGAGTGAGGAAATAGTGAACTTGCATATACTCTGCTGCTCCCTACTGGACATCTGGGTCCACTGCAATGCAGCCAACAACCACACATTAATGCAACAGGAACTTTTAGAATGGGTAAGCTGGGCCAATTTTAATGCATTTGCAAGGGTTGGCTCCATTTCACTTGAGATCTGGATGGCAAATGCATACTGGAGCCTCTTATTGTGTACTTCCTGGGCCTGCCTCATGTATGCCTGCATGCTATTTCATCTGATCAGTGAGATGTGCATTCACAGAGTTGGCCCTAAATTGGTACAATTTACCCTGAGAGGAAGAAACATTGTTGGGGATAGGGGGGCAAGGTGCTGGGTGAAGGTCCTCTAGTCATTATAGCATGTCATAGAAAACCATTAGTGGGCTCCTATAGATGGGAATCTATAGGTGGGAAGCAGGGCAGGTCCACAACCTTTTCTGAGGAAAGAAGGAAATATCGTGAATGGGCAGGGCTGAGGCAGTCTGTGAGGTTGTGTCAGATTTTCTCTTCAGGCACGGTCCAGTAGTGACCCCTAAAGATTGCAGAGAGAAGGGTCCTGAGAGCTTTAGATACTTGAGACTGAGTGGGACAGTGTGCAGAGTTGGTGAGGGACTAGGGAAAATCTGCACCTGCCCATTGTGTAGCCGTCTGACCATATTTGACACTTGAAGCCCTGTGAGATACATGCGCCACACTTCAAATGGAAGGGGGGACATGAAATGTGTATTTCTGAGTCATTTTCACCCATACACAAAAGGCTGGGTCCCTTTTTGTGAAGGTTGAAAAAGCTTGTCCTGCTGGGTACTGGCAGTTAAGGATGCCTGTTGGGCCCACTTCATACACTGTGCATCTTCCTTCAACCAGTAGGAGACCTTGTCTTTTTATTCTTTTTCTCTTTCATTATGAGTCACCGAGAGGCCTGTACCACACTAAAATGGTGGTGAGGTATGAATTGCACACACCTGAGCCCTTCTCCCACATGCATAATCATTGGCTCCATTTCCACCTACTGAACGTTGGCTACTTTTGTTCCTGCTGTGTACCCATAGTTCCGGATGCCTGTAGGATCTACCTTATGGGTGTGTTGGCATTTTGGCCAATAAGAGACCTTGTACTCTTCTAATCATTACTGGAAGCCTGAATTCCCTGAGGTGAAGGACCTATACTTCATTGGGCGGGGGCAACTTGAACTGCGCATGTCTGGGTTGTTTTCCCACAAGTTCAATGCCTGGGTCCTCTTCCCTAGTATATGTACCTGCTGGGCACCCATAGTTATACATGCCTGTTGCATCCACCTCCACATGAGTGCGTCCTATTCTGTCCAGTCAGGGAGCCATGTATTCCAGGAGGTAGGAGTTGAGATTGGAAGTGATTCCCACACACACACTCCCTGTCCCGAGAAGAGTCAAAAGCTTTGGGAAGTAAGGTGAGGTGCAGTTTAATGATGACCTAAAGTTAGCAGACCTGTATTATCAGGTTCCAATAAGTGGAAAGTAGGGTGAGACTGGGGAAGTGGACGAACTGGACATGCACGGCCAAGTTGACCTGTGTGAGGTAATGTCCTGAGTCTCTCCTCGTCACAGAGTGGTGCTGGGCCCTGTGGATAGTAGGGAAAAGGTCCTGAGTAGCTTAGGTCCTCGAAGGGCAGGGTGGGACATGTGGCATTGGTTAGAGACTAGGGACCATCTGCACCTGCCCATTGTATACTCTTCTGCTTCATTAGTAGATACTAAATCTACGGCATGTGTCCACAATGGGTCTTTGGTACTGCGTCAGACTTCAAAGATCTACTTTGAGATATTGTGCTCCTTGGGGTTTACATCGAGTACAGCATGGATTAGATGTACACATAAGTACATACATCTTTTTAAGGCCTTGGAACTGAAAAATTTTTTATTTCATTTCCCATGCACAGATGCATGCAGAAATCACTGTGATATTTCTATTTCACTGTGTGACACCTAAATCTTATAGATGTGTGTCTGCCTCAGAAAAAAGGAATAAGGAGCTCCAGCTCCTATCACAGTCTCCTACTTTCTGTGTTAGGTAAACAAGGTCTTATGTGTCCTACAGTGATATTCTAACTTTGAACTATACTATAGAGTCATAAAATAAAAAAAAGTCATGTACAACCAATGAAATAGAATATAGATCACAGAAATAAAGCAACACATGTACAACTTCTCAATTTTTCTCAAAGGTGCCAAAACACACACTGAAGAAGATACAATCTCAGTGTCACGGTTTAAATGTGAGTTGTCCCAGACTGACTCATGTGCTTAAATTCTTGTTGATGCTTAGGAAGGTCATGGTGCCTTTGGGAAGTGGAGACTTGCTGGAGGAAGGCATGTCACAGGGGGTGAGCCTTGAGGTTGGTTAGCCCCTCTCTGCCTCTGCTAGCAGGCTGCTCTTGCAGCCTGCAGTTTGTTCTCTTTGCCTCCATGATGTCTGCAGTGACCAAAGCCTCCTCCAGCTCCTGCCAGCTAGTCATGCCTTTCACACTCTAAGGGATTGCATCTCCCCTCTGGAACCCAAGTCAAATAAATCTCCCTTTCTCCCTTAAGTTGGTCATATATATGTTGTCTCAGAGCAGCAGAGAGAAGAACTATAACACTTCTCAACAAATGTTCGTAGAAAAATCTGATATCCTCATGTAGAAGAGTGGAGCAAAGGAGCAAGATCCCTCTCTCACAAAAATTGCATTTCAAATTGAATCTTAGATCTTAATGTATCTGAAACTTCAAAACTGCTAGGGGAAAATATGGAGGAAGCACTTCAAGATGTAAGCATAGGCAAGGACTTTTTGAAAAGAGTGTAATAGCTACTATAAGTAAAGCAAAAATGAAATTACAAAGCTCCTGCACTACAGAGGAAACGATATAAATCATGGATGGGGATGTAAATTAATACTGCCATTACATAAATCACTATGGGTGCTTCTCTACATTAGAGATATGCTATTATCCTGTTAAATCAGCATATTATAGAGATAACTGCACATTCATATTTATTTTAGCACTATTGACAATAATTATGATTCCAGGCAGCCTACATGACTATGAACAGATAAATGGACAAAGACAATGCACTAAATGTACACAATTTAGTTTTATTAAGTCATAAAGAAGAAAGGAAGCCAGGATTTGAGGGAAATTAGATGGAACTATATATCATCATGTTAAATGAAATAAGCCAGAATCAGAAAGGCATATCATATTTTCTGCCATATATATGATATATATATATATATATATGATATATATCACTGAAAAAAGCATTTAGGGAGAGAAGGGAACAAGGGGGAGAAAAGACGGGTGACAAGAAGGGGTAATAGTGGGTGAATATAAGCAAATACAATGGAATACATGTATAACATTTCATAATGAAATGCATTATTTTTGTAGGCTAGCTGTGATGGTTAGTATTAATTGTCAATTGAGTTTGAGCCATGTTAAACTTTTTCTCCCTTAAACTGTTTTCACCAGAGTATGTGGTACAGCCTCTGCTAGAACAAATGTTGTACAAGCAACTAAGAGTCTTTTCTGGGAACACCATATCTATCCCAGGGTTGTTGGCCTTTGATGCGTGGCTTGAGCATACCACTGATATGCTGCAGATGTGGCAGGTGCCTGAGGTGGAAAAGAGGCGGAGGCTGATGGAAAGCTTGCGAGGCCCTGCTCTACAGGTGATCAGCGTGCTCCAGGCCAATAACTCTGCCATCACTGTGAAGGAGTGCTTGGATGCTCTGCAGCTAGTATTTGGGCCTGTGGAGAGCCGGAAAATTGTCCATTTGAAATTTTGTAAGGCTTATCAGGAGCCAGGAGAGAAGGTCTCTAGCTTTGTGTACGTTTGGAGCTGCTGCTCCAAAAAGCTGTAGAGAAAAATGTGATATCATGAAAGAATGTGAATCAGACGCACCTGAACCGAATCTTAGGTGGGGCCACCCTTACTGATAAACTTCGAGAGAAGCTTAAGTTGATGAAACAGCGTAGGAGGCCACCTGGATTTCTGGCTCTAGTGAAGCTTCTATGCGAGGAGGAGGAGGAACGGGAAGCTACCGCCCGAGCACAGAGGAGGGGTGTAGGGGGGCAGGGATCATTGGCTCCAAGTGTATCTGCCACAGGCAGTGGGGAAAGGACGACACTTGTCCCTTCCCCTGGCAGCGCATTTGAAGCAAGGCCTTCCCAGGGCTCCCGGCGAAGGAGGGGCCGAGGCCAGCACCAGAGGGGAGGTGTGTCCAGGGCTGGTTCTCCAGGGTCAAGAAAGCGGAAGCACAACACGTTCTGCTATAGTTGTGGGCAATATAGCCACATCAGAGTGCAGTGTTTCAACCCCTCCAACCTGCTGTTGGTGAAGCAGAAGAAACAGGCTGCGGTTGGGTTGGGAAACGGGAGCTGGGCTTAGGAGAAGAGCCATCCCAAGTCCAAGGCCAAGTAGGCTCCAGGGAATTTTTCCCACGGACCAGAAAAACAAAAGAGATATTTGAAGAGGGGAAAGGGACAGTCCAGACAAATGACAGGGGACATGAGTGGGCCACAAGGGCAAGGCAGCCAGACCTAGGTCAAGTTCCCTCACTCACCCAGTACCAGCTGGAAAGGTTTCCACCAAGCAAGAACACACTGCACCCAGCCCAGTGATGACCAGCTACAAGCCCCCCCCCCAAGAAGTGTCAGAGAAGAAAGTGGGGAGCTGTTAGCAGCTGGCATATGGGGCCACAGAGACTTAGTAGGGAATACCAGCAAGTCAGAGGAAGATGGTGAGACTGAATAGGCTGTGAGCCAAGGAAGTCCACTGGGACTGAAGCCACACAGGGCTACATTAGTGGAAAAGAAACTGCATTGGAGCTCATGCTTCAAGGCAGTGTGCCAGTGAGGAGTCCTCAAAATTCAGCCCATCTTGAGGATCATCTACACTGCTCTAGGAGAGCCCCACGAGGACAGCACCCTCGATTTCTTGCGTGAGTAAAACTACATCTCTGGGCCCAATGACCCTGGGAGTCTGCTGCCAACCCACAGGCAGCTCCCTCTAAAGTATTCCTGCCAGGCTGATGGGGAAAGATCACCTGGGCTGAGGAGAGGCCCAGGTTGGGCCAGCAGGTACCACTAGGCCAGTGTTCTCACTTTTTCTGCAAACAGGAGATAGCAGGGAGGGAGGAGGAGGCAGATTCAGGTGGGGGCGGGGAGTTTTTCTGTTTTCTTTTGTCAAGAGAAGCAGAACTCACGCCTGCCGGTGAAGAGCAATTCTGTAGCTGCCAAGTTCAGCCTGAACCCTGCCAACTCAGGCAGGATTTCTGGAAGTGGAGTTGAAGTGCCATCCAGTCTGCCACCTGGACCAGATGGGAATGTTACAGGAAAGAGGCTATCTCAAGGGTACAGGCTGCCTGGCTCTCCCCATCTGGGGAGCCCACCCCTTCCATTCTCCATCTAGGCTCCCCCCCTTCCTGCCCTGGAAAGCCCACTCTTACCTGTCAGCCCCATAGTGACCCAGTTGTCTAGGGAGCATACATCCCCACACATGCTCCCCCATCTATTGCCCCTGTGCAAAGCTGTGAGGTATGTGTCAACCCCCAGACAGGTAGAGGTCCTGACCCATCAGGTCAACTATTTCCACACCCGAGGAATGTGCTGTGAGCTCTTGTGCCACCCGAACTGCTCGCTCCTCTCCTGCCCAGTGCCCTGTCGTGAGCTCCTCCTTGTCTGCTTTCCCCAGTGTACACCTAGGCCAGCCACCTGTGGCTTGTGCAAATGTGTGAGTTCTCACCTCACAGTTCCTCCCCAGAACCCCCAAGTCCAGCCTCAGCAGCTGGAGGGAAGGACGGACGGATGGCCTGCCAGCGAGGAGCACCTAGTTGATGTTGTGTGCTCATCTCCGTGACTGGCTTCACCCTGGGGCGCCATGAAGACCTGGACCAGGAATGGGCGGGGCCTGGGGAAGGAGTTGTGACAACCCCCCCCCCCTTGTTGCTACTTGTGAATCTATTTCCTAGCCTTGATGGGGTGTTCCCTGCTGCGCTTTCAGCTTTCCTGTGACTGTCTTGTGCCTAAATAGGGCACCCCACAGTGGGTGATCCCTGGAGAACCTTCACCAAAGAGCAAGAGCATTGCCACAGGCCATTATCCTGGCAAGAGGCACAGCTGGGGCCCTTTGAGGGGGATAACATGTGGAGGGTCTCACCTTGGAAGGGGGCAGATGATATTTTCAGGAGTGCCAGGAGAGTTGCCCAGGGCCTTGGCCTCTAGTGACTATAGTAAGTTTCTGCTTCTGTGTTATCCCCCTCTCTCCAGTGACTCAGTAACCATTTCTGTTCAATAAATTTCATAGATGTTTCAACTGAGTTTCAGCTTCTTTCGTGGGTGACTCGGGTGGGACAGAGGAAGCAGTGACAGCTAAACCTTCCTCTGTGCAGAGCTGAGTGTATGCTGATGGAGAGCAGAAGGCAGTGGTTTCCATGACAAGTATTTCCGACTTGTGATACACGTCTTCCAGTTCAAGGACCACCCTGGGCAATTTCAGAGGCAGGACAGCCCTTGCTTGGCTGGTACTCCTGAGGAACTGGAACTCTGTCTCAAAGGACAGCTCAGCAGAGCAGCACTTAACATCTTAGCCCACGCCATAGGTACTCAGTACCCACATGCATGCTGACAGTGGAGCCCAGTCAGGATCTTACTGGGGTTTGTGTCTTGGAATATGTGGATTAGGAATCGAAAAGATGACATGGGAGCATACTCAGGACCTAACACCCCGAGATTCCTGGCAGTGCAGTGGGGGGTGGGGTGGTTTGGGCATCTAACCTGGAGTATCCAACTTGTCGATATTATGTATAACATTTTGTGTGAGTATGCCAGTTAGGGATTGTGTGTGAGTCAGCATATGAGTATTAGCTTGTATGCTATACAAGTGACAGCAATATTAGTTTAAATTTATATGTATTTGTGTCACTATGTGTTAGTGAATCTGTTAATATGCTTAGTATGTGAATGTTGTTTATATTAATGTATGCATTTGAGTGTATGTTTTCAAGTATGAGTGAAAATGCATTTTGGTTGGTCTGTTACAGTTACTCTTCTGATGACAACACTCAAACTCAAGCAACTTAAGGGACGAAAAGGGAGATTCATTTGACTTATTGTTCCAGAGGGGAGAGACAGTCCATATGATGGAAAAGGCATGGCAGGCAGCAGAAGCTGGAGGAGGCTCAGGTCATTGCAGACATCATGATGAGGCAGAGAGTGCACACAGCCGACTGCTAGAGCAGACTTCTAGTGGAAGCAAGGCAGGAGTAAGCAACCTCAAGCCCGGCCCCCTTTGACATCCGTTTGTCCAGCAAGCCTTCATCTCCTAAAGGTGCCATGACTTTCCCAAACATTAACAGCAGCTAACAATGCAAACAGCATGGGTCTGGGGGGGACAACTCACATTCAAACCATGACAGTGTGTGAGTGTATGTATTTTTTATGAGTGTTAATATGTTTGAATGATGTGAATGTTAGTGAATGCATTTTAGTGTGTCAGTATGTGGGAGATAGCATGTGAATGTGTCAGTGCAAGTCAGCAAATTTATGTGATTACATGAATGAATGAATGTGAGAGGGAGTGTATATGAGTTTGTCGTGTATGTATGGGAATGGATGACAGTTTTGTATGTATGTTAGTATGTATGAAAATGTGTGAAAGGACATGTGACTTTGCATTGAGTACATGTTTGATGACTGCTGGAGCTTTGTTTCTTTAAGGAATTAAACATGAGAGTAGGAAAGGAGGCAGATCAAGGGACTGTTGATTTTTCATAAAGAGCCATAAGACCAAGACTTTATGTGAGTATGTCAGTTAGTGATGGTGTCTCCACATGGGAAAGTCTATTAGCCAATCACTTATTTCTAGCCCCTGGAACATTCCCATTTTCTCTAATTCTATATTGTTGCTAATGTCATAATTAAGTCCAATATGAATATCCTTGCATGAATGTATTTGTGCATATTTAATTTTTTATTTGTATATGTGTGTGTGTGTGTGTGTGTGTGTGTGTGTGTGTGTGTGTGTATGTATCAGAGGGTACTGTATGTCCCTGGAGGACCAAAGGTGACCTCAAGAATCATCCTGAATTGCTTCTACTTCCTTTTTACTTCACTCTGGGATTTCCTAGGCTCCACCCACCAGGGTTGGAAGTGCAGGCCACCGCATGTCTGCCTGGCATGTTTACATGGGATCCAGGATACAAATTTAGGTCCTTCTGCTGTGAGGCAGAGTTTTAACCCCTGAGCCATCTCTCCAGCCCTGATTTCTTTTCTTCTAAGTAAATAGCCAGGAATGTTCACCATAGGAGGGCATTTGACTATAAGAAACTTCACAGAATTCCAAAGCTGTTGTGAAAATTTATTCATTTTCTTGTTATATAAGATTAACAAGCTATTTTCTGAACTTTTCTCCAAGACGTAATGTTTCCAATTGCTAGACAATATCTTTTTTAGTTTAAACTGGGGGCAGATTACACAGAGTATTATGTTATGCCAGGAGGAAAAAATATATGACAGGCATTTGTAAAATTTGATACTTAAATTTTCATGTGTGGCATACATGTATGTACATGTTGGTGTGTGTATGTGCTTGTGGGGGGGATTGATGTTGGGTATCTTTCTTAATCCTCTCCACCTTATTTTATGAGACAGGGTTTCTCACTGAACCCAGAATTCATTGATTTAACAAGAGTTGCTGCCAGAAAGTCCCAGGGATCCTTCTGTGTCTGCCATCCCTGCGGTGGGATTACAGGTGTGTGCTGCTGTACACACAAATTTATATGGGTGCTGGGAGCTCAAATTCAGTTTGTATGCTTATATGGCAGGGTTGTTTTTTTTTGTTTGTTTTTTTTTAGATAGGATCTCATTTGTTTTAGTTACTCTGCTCATTGCTGTGACAAAATACCTGGCAAGAATCAAACTTCAGAGTGAAAGGTTTATTTTAACTTACAGTTCCAGAGGGATATAGTCCAGCACAGTGGGGAAGGCATTGTGGCTGACTCCTCACATTGCATCAGCAGGCAGAAGGTAGAGATAACCGACTCCAGGAAGGCTCCACCTCCTAAAGACCCTACAACCTTCTCAAGCAGCATTGCCAGCTGAGGACCAAGGATTTAAATACATGAGCCTATGGGAACCATTTCACATTCAAACCACAATTTCATGAATAGCAGGTTGGTTTTAAACAAGCTATGTAGGTAAGGATGACCTTGAACTGATCCTCCTGCTTCCACCTACAGAGTGCAGGAATTACAGGCACATGTAACCACACTGGTTTTATGAGGTGTAGTACATCTAACTCATGCCTTTGTGCACTCTAGGCAAGCACTAAGCTGAGTTACAACTCCAGTCGCCATTGTGGTATCAGCTTGCATTTCTTTGATGGCTAACAATGAGAACTTTTTAATATGTATTTCAACTATTTTTCTCACTAATTGAAGCACCTGCTTAAGTCTGTTGCCCAGGTTTCAATTGGGATTCTTGTCTTTGTTTTAATTTGAGATCTGTGAGCAGTTATGTTTGCACATATGCTCTTTGCACAATATATATGCTGGAAATAGTTTCCAGTTTTATTTCTGCATGCTGACTTCTCTGCTTGGATTAGTTCTGTAAGGAGTATGGGAAGATGATGCACTTAAGTGGGTGCAGACCAACCACAACACATTTTCACAATAAAGGCCTTAAAACACAGAGAAACATGTTGTTTTGTGTCTGTTACTGATAGCTTCAAGTATCCAAATGGGTTGCTTATAACCTCTGTCTAAAGGGCCATGTTTTTGGAAAACAGGCTGTTTTTCCATCAAAGATTTTAAATTATTTAAATTTGTGTCTTAATTTCTTTCCTTGTTGCTATGATAAAATACTCTGGTGAAAACAGTTTAAGGGAGAAAAAGTTTAACATGGCTCAAAACTCAATTGACAATTAATACTAACCATCACAGCTAGCCTACAAAAATAATGCATTTCATTATGAAATGTTATACATGTATTCCATTGTATTTGCTTATATTCACCCACTATTACCCCTCTTGGTCACCCGTCTTTTCTCCCCCTTGTTCCCTTCTCTCCCTAAATGCTTTTTTCAGTGATATTATCATATATATATAATATATATCATATATATGGCAGAAAATATGAATGCCTTTCTGATTCTGGCTTATTTCATTTAACATGATGATATATAGTTCCATCAATTTCCCCAAATCCTGGCTTCCTTTCTTCTTATGACTTAATAAAACTAAATTGTGTACATTAGTGCATTGTCTTGTCCATTATCTGTTCATAGTCATGTGGGCTGCCTGGAATCATAATTATGTCAATAGTGCTAAAATAATATGAATGTGCAGTTATCTCTATAATATGCTGATAACAGGATAATAGCATATCTCTAATGTAGAGAAGCACCCATAGTGATTTATGTAATGGCAGTATTAATTTACATCCCCATCCATGATTTATCGTTTCTCTGTAGTGCAGGAGCTTTGTAATTCATTTTTGCTTTACTTATAGTAGCTATTACACTCTTTTCAAAAAGTCCTTGCCTATGCTTACATCTTGAAGTGCTTCCTCCATATTTTCCCCTAGCAGTTTTGAAGTTTCAGATACATTAAGATCTAAGATTCAATTTGAAATGCAATTTTTGTGAGAGAGGGATCTTGCTCCTTTGCTCCACTCTTCACATGAGGATATCAGATTTTTCTACGAACATTTGTTGAGAAGTGTTATAGTCTTCTCTCTGCTGCTCTGAGACAACATATATATGACCAACTAAGGAGAAAGGGAGATTTATTTGACTTGGGTTCCAGAGGGGAGATGCAATCCCTTAGAGTGTGAAAGGCATGACTAGCTGGCAGGAGCTGGAGGAGGCTTTGTCACTGCAGACATCATGGAGGCAAAGAGAACAAACTGCAGGCTGCAAGAGCAGCCTGCAGCAGAGCAGAGAGGGGCTAACCAACCTCAAGGCTCACCCCCTGTGACATGCCTCCTCCAGCAGTCTCCACTTCCCAAAGGCACCATGACCTTCCTAAGCAACAAGAATTTAAGCACATGATTCAGTCTGGGACAACTCACATTTAAACCGTGACACTGAGATGTGCTTCTTCATGTGTGTTTTGGCACCTTTGAGAAAAATTGAGAAGTTGTACATGTGTTGCTTTATTCTGTGATCTATATTCTATTCATTGGTTGTACAGACTTTTTTTTATTTTATGACTCTATAGTATAGTTCAAAGTTAGAATACACTGTAGGACACATAAGACCTTGTTATAACAACAGAAAGTAGGAGACTGTGATAGGAGCTGGAGCTCCTTATTCCTTTTTTCGTGAGCAGACACACATCTATAAGATTTAGGTGTCACACAGTGAAATAGAAATATCACAGTGATTTCTGCATGCATCTGTGCATGGGAAATGAAATAAAAAATTTTTCAGTTCCAAGGCCTTAAAAAGATTTATGTACTTATGTGTACATCTAATCCATGCTGTACTCGATGTAAACCCCAAGAGCACAATATCTCAAAGTAGATCTTTGAAGTCTGACGCAGTACCAAAGACCCATTGTGGACACATGCCGTAGATTTGTATCTACTAATGAAGCAGAAGAGTATACAATGGGCAGGTGCAGATGGTCCCTAGTCTCTAACCAATGCCACATGTCCCACCTGCCCTTCGAGGACCTAAGCTACTCAGGACTTTTTCCCTACTATCCACAGGCCCACACCACTCTGTGACGAGAGAGACCAGGACATACCTCACACAGGTCAACTTGGCCGTGCATGTCCAGTTCGTCCACTTCCCCAGCTCACCCTACTTTCCACTTATTGGAACCTGATAATACAGGTTGCTAACTTTAGGTCATCATTAAACTGCACCTCACCTTACTTCCCAAAGCTTTTGACTCTCTCGGGACAGGGAGTGTGTGTGTGGGAATCACTTCCAATCTCAACTCCTACCCCTGGAATACATGGCTCCTGACTGGAGAATAGGACGCACTCATGTGGAGGTGGATGCAACAGGCATGTATAACTATGGGTGCCCAGCAGGTACAATACTAGGGAAGAGGACCCAGGCATTGAACTTGGGGAAAACAACCCAGACATCGCAGTTCAAGTTGCCCCCGCCCAATGAAGTATAGGTCCTCACCTCAGGGAATTCAGGCTTCCAGTAATGATTAGAAGAGTACAAGGTCTCTTATTGGCCAAAATGCCAACACACCCATAAGGTAGATCCACAGGCATCCGGAACTATGGGAACACAGCAGGAAAAAAGTAGCCAACGTTCAGTAGGTGGAAATGGAGCCAATGATTATGCATGTGGGAGAAGGTCAGGTGTGTGCAATTCATACCTCACCACCATTTTAGTGTGGTACAGGCCTCTCGGTGACTCATAATGAAAGAGAAAAAGAATAAAAAGACAAGGTCTCCTACTGGTTGAAGAAAGATGCACAGGTATGAAGTGGGCCCAACAGGCATCCTTAACTGCCAGTACCAGCAGGACAAGCTTTTTCAACCTTCACAAAAAGGGACCCAGCCTTTTGTGTATGGGTGAAAATGACTCAGAAATACACATTTCATGTCCCCCCTTCCATTTGAAGTGTGGCGCATGTATCTCACAGGGCTTCAATGTCAAATATGGTCAGACGGCTACACAATGGGGGTGCAGATTTTCCCTAGTCCCTCACCAACTCTGCACACTGTCCCACTCAGTCTCAAGTATCTAAAGCTCCAGGACCCTTCTCTCTGCAATCTTTAGGGGTCACTACTGGACCGGGCCTGAAGAGAAAATCTGACACAACCTCACAGACTGCCTCAGCCCTGCCCTTCACGATATTCCCTTCTTCCTCAGAAAAGGTTGTGGACCTGCCCTGCTTCCCACCTATGATTCCCATCTATAGGAGCCCACTAATGGTTTTCTATGACATGCTATAATGACTAGAGGACCTTCACCCAGCACCTTGCCCCCCTATCCCCAACAATGTTTCTTCCTCTCAGGGTAAATTGTACCAATTTAGGGCCAACTCTGTGAATGCACATCCACTGATCAGATGAAATAGCATGCAGGCATACATGAGGCAGGCCCAGGAAGTACACAATAAGAGGCTCCAGTATGCATTGCCATCCAGATCTCAAGTGAAATGGAGCCAACCCTGCAAATGCATAAATGGCCCAGCTTACCCATTCTAAAAGTTCCTGTTGCATTAATGTGTGGTTGTTGGCTGCATTGCAGTGGACCCAGATGTCCAGTAGGGAGCAGCAGAGTATATGCAAGTTCACTTTCCTCACTCAAGTGGCGACTTCCTTTCCTCCTTTCTCCTCCTTCGTCCTTCCTCCTCCTCCTCGTCTTTTTCCTCTTCTCCTCCTCTTCTTTTTATCAGAAAAGAAGCCTCATTCTGCATCTCCCGGAGCCATTTGTCACTTCTCCTGCAGCATTTTATCCCCCACACTGTTCCTTCCAGCCCTGGAATGACCTACAGGTCTTAGAACCCTCCTCTACTGTCTTGGGGGCTTGTCTACCTAAAGGTAAGAGATTCATTGGAACATTTACCTTATATGTTTTTGTGGGTCCCATCAGTTTGATATATCCACTCTCATACCCAAGGGCTATAGAGTCCAACTGGTTCTTCCCTATGTGGGAGACTCATCACAGTGTTCTTTAACTGTTCACCCCTACACAACATACTCCTCCTGTAAAGTGGGCCCAGATAAAGTTTATCCTAACTTGGACTACCAGCCAAATGTGTGACCTGAGCCCACCAATTCTGAAGACTGTCTTCAGCTCATCTGTGGAATACCTTTCAAGATCAGCCCTCTCTTACCTATAACGGTGACTATGTGCCAGGACACACAACTGTCCAGTAAGGACTGCAGCAGACACACAAGCAGAAGATGCAAAAGGTCTCTAGTTCCTCTAGTCCTTCTTCCACCCGATCAAGTCCTACCTAAGTGTCCAAAACAGCTGCGATGCCCACTGCTGTTTTATGCCCCTGTTGAGAACCTCAAACTACTCATTTCCCATAAAGGAACTTATTCATCTGTTATGGTTTGAAATGTGTCCCCCCCAGTCCATGGTTTTGGCAAGGTCATGGCACCTTGAGTGGAGCCTTGCTGGAGGAAGGCAGTCACAAGGGCTGGGCCTTGAGGTGGATTAGTCCCACCCTACCTCCAGGAGAAGTCTGCCTTTGCTGCAAGCAGTCTGCCGCTCTCAGCTTCCAAGATGTCTGCGGTGACTTAGCCTGTCCAGCTGTGGCCAGCCAGCCATGCCGCCTCTGCCGTGAGAAACTGTCCCCTCTGGAACCGTAAGCTGAATAAACCTCCCTTTTCTCCCTTAAGGTTGATTGACTTTGAGTGCTCTCTCACAGCAATAGTTAAGAGTAACCGTTACAACATCTTTCCATGTTTCACTTCCCTGACTAAGATAGTCATCTGACTCTGCAACTTGGGTTTTCCAGTGCATAAATGATTGACACTTCTGAGTCACAGGCTAGTGACAGAGTACTCAAAACCCAGAAATACTCATTTATATTCCGACACCAGGTAAAATACCCACATCTACACTCACCAATATTTTCTACAGTAAGATGTACTAAAGTGTCACTCAGAAATGTGAAATGCTGGTTCCACCACTGTCATTTATGCATTTTTTTTGAATTTAGACATTTTCCATATTATTTAATGAAAAAGTCCATCCGGTATCATGAACAGGACATATCAACAATTATTATCACGTGTCTTGTTTAATGAAAACCACCATGATTGTGTGCTTGGAAAATCTTCACACCCATTCCTCATAATTTAAAGGGTACTTTCTCCACTCAAATACAGAAAGCTATAGTAGAGTTACCATAGTTTATATACCAAAGCAATACTTAGTTACATGCTTACATAGTTCCATGAAAAAATAATACAATTGCTTCTAATCCCTGATGCAAGGCACTTCAAAGCACCCGCACAAAGTCCATGTAAACACAGTACAGTGCACCACTAAATAACATGAATGATTTGTACACAGCTTGGCCTAGATCTAAGGGCAATAAAATACATCATTGCCACAGCTTAAAAAAAGTTCGGATTCAGAACAAGAAATTGTTTCTCTATAAATAGAATAGACTATCAGCCTCTTTGTGGAACTTAAAAACCCAGAGACATTCAAATTGAAAAACAGCATGCTCCTGGGGTATGCATAAAATCAGACTGTTCCAGAGTGATTAGGGGAAAATGTAAAGAGCATCTGAATATCCAGTTTTAACATCCACAATCCCCAGTGGTCTAGACTATTATAGCACCGTGGAAAATGTACCAGGAGACCACAAAGCTTCCCAGTTCCACCAACTTCATGAGGTGTGCTCTGCCACAGTAACAAGCAACAATGATGAATTTTTTTAAATTATTGGCTTATTCGTTTTTACCTAGCGGGAATTCTCTACTTTTAGTACATCTCATGTACACACAGCACCAGTTAAAGTGAGGTCACGGAACACTCCAGCATCTTGCTGCTCCGGAGGTGTGTGGGGGGGGGGGG
>JALPQD010000782.1:483887-567478 GCA_023101885.1 Typhlomys cinereus
CATACCTTCAGAGGACTCTATATCAATCACATAGAACTAGGACAGCTAATCTTCCTCCACTATGCGAGTTCAGGGACAATTGCGTGGAGAGGGGGCGGTAAGATTGTAAGAGCAAAAGGATGGGAGGAGCAACGATTTGCAAGATTCTCAGCAATAGTTGGGGCCCAAAAGCAATCATAATGGGACTTTGCATGACCCTGTGCAATGTCCAGTGCCACTGTTGCCCTCATAAAGTCTAGCATCTGTTAAGGGCACCGAGACCCCTGGAGGCAAGGGATTGATAGCCATAGTAGTGACTTCATGCTTAAGGGAACAGAAAAGGAGAAAGGGTTATGGAAATGCCACTGGGTCCTTATATGTCATCGGAGCGGACGGACCAGTGGAGAGTTAGGCGCCACACCAAGGACTCTCTGGAATTGGGGGAGGACTGGGGGAAGGGGCGGGGGGGAGGGGGGTTCGGGGGGAGGGAAAGGGGGAGGGAGGAACTGGTAAAAAAATTTTAAAATGTATAATTAAATTTTTAATAAAAAAAAGGAAAAAAAAAGTTAAAATAACAAAATTATTTTTTACTAATGAGATAGTAATAAAACAAGGAGACCATTTTGAAATAAAGTTCCAAACTCCGAAAAAAAAGTCTTCTACTGAGAAACAGTATTTCAGATCGGCTTGGCCCTGAACAGGATGGCTAAGCCACACTCACCTCAATCCCCAAGGTCAGGGGAACATCAGGGAGATGGGGCAGTAAGACTGTCCAGAGCCTGAGTGGGACAGCAGTAGGTCAGATACAACTCTAGGCATGACAGGGTTTTGTATAGATAATTTCGTGGCAGTGTGTGTATACTCTCAAAGAACTGCACAGAAATTGTCCTATTCCACACTCGCCATATAAAGGAAACGATTCCAAGAAGCTCCATTCCACCCCTGCGCAAGACTGCTGAGACTAAATGCTGCTAGGAAAGAAAAGAGGATACATGGAGTGCAAAGGAAGCCACTGATCTGTGAGACTTGCTGGAGAATTAGTATGTCAGGCAATTGTTCATCAAAGGCAGTGGGGCACCACAAGTGAAAGATTGCAACTAGGAGGAAGTCTGGCGGGCAGATGCAAGGTTTGTAGGGGAAAGGAGGGTGGGATGGCGATTGGGGATTAAGAGGTGAAAATACAATAAATTCAATATTCATGTATTGCAACAACTGAAAACAGTCCTGCTCCTGAAAATACAACACAGATTCAATTTTGAGGGGTGGCGGTCGCACAGCATTTTGGGGTTAGCGATCCTCTTTTTGTGAACTGGAGCTCCAGGAACAAGTCAATCTGTCTTGGGATGGGTTCTGCATATTCCCTCCAGCTTTGGAAAGTTCTGTTTCATCTTGTTAGTTAAAAATGACGATTGAAAGATTTATATAGAAAATGGTCCTTATAACCATAACTGTAAATTTGGTCAAATTTTTGGACGATAGCATCCTGATTTATTCTCGGTATTTATGTAAAGATTACTCTGTAATGTTACAGTTCTACTTTATTTTTTATTTTATTCAGCTCATAAGACTTATTCGTACAACCAGTTTCCCTCCTCCGCCTCCTCCTCCCTGTACTACCCCGACTGCTCCCCTCCTCCCCACCCTCTCCCCGCTCCCTCCCAACCCCCCAGTGCCGCCCCTGCTCCAATTACCCAGAGAGTCCTTCTTGTGCATGTCTGATTTTCCTCTGGGCCCTCCTTCCGATGACGTTACAAGGACCCAGTGCCTTTCCCTGAAACCCTTCCCCCGTGTTCCCCTTAAGTATAGGAGGGCTGTGGCTGCGCACAACTCCTTACCTCCAGGCTCTTGGTGCCTAGCAGATGCTGAGACTTTTGAGGTCCACAGTGGGTTGGACATGAGCAGGGCATGCAAAGTCCATTATGATTTGATATCAGTCCCCCTAACTAGTATAGAGTATCTTAGATAATCATGCTCCTCCCATCTTTTGCTCTCACACTCTTACCGCCCCTTCTGCAAATTCCTGAGCTCAAATGGGGAGACGAGACTAAGCTGGGCCTAGTTCTAGGTGGGTTGATATAGAGTCTCTGAAGTTCTGGATTGTGGTTTGTTGATTTTCTTTTGCAGTTTTGCTGCTCCTGCACTGCCCTCACTCCATCCTGGTGGGCATTGTAATGTCCCCCTGGCCAGAGACAAAAAGCTGTTTAGAGTCTTGTGAAAAAGCACATTCAAAGGTAGAGTATTATAAAAATGGGAAACCATACTAGGGAGGGGTCTATCACCATTTGCAAAATGGTTACTTTTTATCTGCAGACTATATTGCCCTCCTCTTCTGGTGAGATCACACCCCCTCAGAGGTAAATGATCAGGAACAAACAGTCTGTTAACTTAATCAGATGTGTTCATTATATATTGGGTCCTTGGTGGAGGCCTATTTTCCTTTTGTGTAACATGGTTCTCTTCTCCTTGTTTTTCTGGTGTGGCCCTCCCACCCCATCCCTCTGTTCATAATCCTTGGAATTACTGTTCTAGGGTGGGCTGGGGTGGGTTTGGTACTAGGAGCCCACCTATTAGGGAGTACATACGGCGCTTATTTTCGGTTCTGGGATACTTCACTTAATTACAAATGGTTTCTAATGGACATTCCATTTCCCGGGCAAAATTCCAATAATTTATCATTTTTGATGGCTGAGTAGTACTCCATTGTATAGATTGCCACTATTGTGTATCCCACTGCGTTCAACTGTTGGACATTTGGGCTGATTCCATGACTGCTATTGTAAACAGTGCTGCTATGAAGTGGTCGTGCTTGTGGCTATCGAGATGAACCTCTGCTGTATGGGGGGTTGTACCCAAAAAGTGGAATAGCAGGGTCATATGGCATTTCAATCTTTAATTTCTTTAAGAATCTCCAGACACGCTCGCCAGAGTGGCTGTATGAGCCTGCATTCCCACCAGCAGTAGGGAGAGTTCCCCTCTCTCCACTCCTCTCCAACATTTGTGTTGTTGTTTGTGGTTTATTTTTGCCATCCTGACGGGTGGTGGATGATATCTCAGGGAAGTTTTGTTTGCATTTCCCTGATGGCAAGAAGTGGAGCATTTTTTTCAGATATTTGTTAGCATTTATTTTCATCCCTGGTAAAGTTCTTTTAAGTTCCAGGGCCCATTTCTTAATTGGGCCATTGGTTTCCTTGGAGTGTTTAGTTTTCTAGTTTTTGTGCACTCTGGACAGCAGATTCTATCAGATGTGTGGTTAGTGAAGATTTCTCCCATTCTGTGGGTTGCCTTTGAGCTCATGTTATAATCTCTTTATCTGAACAGAAGCTCTTTAATTTCACAAGATCCCAACTGTTGAGAGTTGTAGCAGAGTGACTGTGCCATTGGATGTCTGTTTAGGAACTGTTGGCTTAGCCCATCAGCTCGAGGGAGTTCCCTATCCTTTCAACTATGTGTTTTTATAGTCTCTGGCCTGATATCAAGGGTCCTTGATCCATTTGGAATTAAGTCTTGTACATGGTGACAAGTAGGGTCCAGCTTTAATCTTCTGCACGTGGAGATCCAGTTTTGCCAGGCACAATTTGTTGAAGATGCTTTTCTTTTTCCATTGGATCTTTTGGGCCCTTTGTCAAAGACCAAATGGCTGTATTTGTGGGCTTATCTGGGTCTTCAATCCTTATCATTGATCTGTGTGTCTATTTTGGAGCCAGTACCCAGGTGTCTTTATAAACTATGGATTTGTAGTATAGACTAAGGTTTGGTTATGGCAATACCTCAGCTGTGTTTTTGTTACTCAGGATTGTTTTTGCTATCCTGGGTCTTTTGTGCTTATATGACTTTGAGATTGTTTTGGTCAACTTTTGAAGAATTGCTTGGGGATTTTGATTGGTATAGCATTGAAATTGTATATTGCCTTTGGTAGGATAGGTCATTTTATGATGTTGATTTGCCAATCCAGGAAGAAGGAGGTCTTTCCAACTTCTGGTGTCTTCTGCTATTTCTTTCTTTAGGGTTTTAAAGTTTTCATTGTAAAGGTTTTTTACCTCCTTAGTTAGGTTTATACCAAGGTATTTCATTTTTTTAGGGGCTATATAAATGGGATTGTTTTCTCAGGGCTTTTTCACTTCTTTCATTCTGGGCTATAGGAAGGCCTCTGATTTTTGCACATTTTTTGTATCCTGCCACCTGTGTGAACTTCTCAATAGTTCCAGCGATTCCTGGTGGAGTTTTTTGGGATCACTCAGGTATAAGATCATGTCATCTGCAAATAGGGATGCTTGACTTCTTCCTTGCTGATTTGATCCCTTTTATGTCCCTTTCTTGTCTATGGCTTCAGCTAAGACTTTCAAGTACAATATTGAATAGAAGTGGTGAGAGTGGACAGCCTTGTCTGTTCCTGATCGAAGTGGGAATGCTTTCAATTGTTTCCCCATTGAGCATAATCCTTGCTGTGGGTGGTTGTATATAGCTTTTATTATATTGATAAAGGTTCCTTCATTCACACTGTCTCTAGCGTTTTGATCATAAAAGGCTGTTGGATCTTGTCAAAAGCTTTTTCTGCATCTATCGAGAGTATCATGTGGTCTTGGACTTTGGAATGGTTTACATGATGAATTACATTTATTGATTTGCGTATGTGAACCAACCTTGTGTGCGGGATTGAAGCCTACTTTGTCCCCATGAATGATCTTTTTAATGTTTTTGAATCCCATTTGCTAGACTTTGTTGAGATCTTTGCGTCTGTGTTCATCAGGAGATCGGCCTGTAGTTTTCTTTTTTAGTGAATCTTTATTAGGTTTTGGGATTAAAACGATATTAGCTTCATAGAAGGAATTTGGTAGGTTTCTTCCTTTGCTATTTGATGGAACAGTTTTTTAGAAAGTATTGGTGTTATTTTACTCCTTAAATGTTTGTAGAACTCTGTGCTGAACCATCTGGTCCAGGACATTTTTGGTGGGAAGATTCGAGATTACTTCCTCCAATTTCCTTATATGTTATAGGACTATTTAAATATCACAACTCCTGATTCAATTTAGGTAAGTTGTGTTTACTTAGAAATTCATCCCATCTCTTTTGTGTTGTCAAACTGCACAGAGTATAAGTTTTGAAAATATGAATTTATAATTCTCGGATTTCTTGGGTATCATAGTGATAACTCCATGTTCATTTCTAATTTTGTTAATTTGGGTTTTCTTCTTTGCTTTTGGGTTTAGTTTAGCTAGGGGTGTATCAATCTTGTTGATTTTCAAAGAACCAGCTTTTTGACTGGTTGAATTTTTCTTACGTTTTCTTAATCTCGATTTCAGATATTTCTCCCCTTATTTTTGCTATCTCCTCTCTTCTAATACTTTGGGATCAGATTGCTCTCTGTTTCTCTAAAGCTTTAAGCTGCATTGTTAAGTTGTTTATTTGTGATGTTTCCATTTTTTTGAGTAGGCCATAAAGAGATTGAAACTTACCTCTTAGAACGCTTTCATTGTGCCCCAGAGATTTTGGTAAGTTGATTTTGCTGTTATCATTCACTTTCGAAATCTTGAATTCCTTTTTAATTTTTTCCTGAATCCAGTTCTCATTCAGCATCATAGTGTTAAGTTTCCAGGAATTAGGTTATTCTCTTGTTTGATGTGTTGTGATGTCCAGCTTTAGCCGTGGTGGTCTGATAGGGACAGGTTAGAATTTCCAACTTTTCTTGTATATGTGTAGATTCATTTTGTGGCCCAATATGTGATCTATTTTGGAGAAGAGTTCATGTGCTGCTGAGAAAAAATGTGTATTCTTTGGTGCGTGGGTGAAAAGTTCGATAGATATAAGGTCCATTTCTTTCAGGTTGGATTAAGTTCCAAAGTGTCTCTGTTAAGCTTTTGACGTGCTTGATATCCCATGTTGAGAGGGCGTGTTGAAGTCCCCAAGAATTATCGTTTGGGGTTGATTTCTTGCTTTGACGCTGTGGGTTTTCTTAATGAATGTGGAGGGGCCCATATTGGTGCATATTGTTTCAGTATTGTGAAGTCTTCCTGGTGAATTGTATCTGTGACTAAAATGTTAGTATCCATCCGTGTTCTTTAATTTTCTTTGGTTTGAAATCCACTTTGTCTGATAGCAAT
Source organism: Typhlomys cinereus (assembly GCA_023101885.1). Taxonomy (NCBI): domain Eukaryota; kingdom Metazoa; phylum Chordata; class Mammalia; order Rodentia; family Platacanthomyidae; genus Typhlomys; species Typhlomys cinereus. The sequence goes on from JALPQD010000782.1 coordinate 489,965, forward strand.
GGCTACCCCTGCCTGTTTCTGCTTCCATTTGCTTGTAGAATGTTGACCAGCCTTTTATTTTAGAGCGTGCCTATCTTTTGTGTGAGATGGTTTCTGCAGCAGCCAGATTGATGGATTTGTGATTTTTAATCCAAATTTTTAATCTGTGTCTCTTGATCGGTGAATTAAGTCCATTAACATTTAGTGTTATAATGGAGAAATTATTAATTCCAGACATTTATTTATGTTTAGTAGCTTTTATAAGTATATTGCTTCGCTTTTAATGGTGTTATATTTGCCTCTGTTCTCCTGGATATGCCTGTTTTTTTTCTTCACGCTTGAGTATCATTTCTAGCATTTTTTGAAGGCCTGGTTTGGTGGACATGTATCCCTTCAAGTTGTCTTGTGTGCTGGAAAATTTTTCTTTCTCCCTCGATCATGACAGATAGTTTTGCAGGGTAAATCAGCCTGGGTTGACATTTTTGCTCATTCAATACTTGAAGTATGTCTCTCCAAGCTCTTCTTGCTTTTACTGTTTCGACTGAGAAGTCATTTGTTATTTTAATAGGTTTACCTTTAAAAGTGACTTGTTTTTTCTCCCTTGAAGCTCTCAGCACCAGTTCTTTATCTTGAATGTGGAGTGTTTTAACTATTATTTGCCGTGGCGTGCTTCTATTTTGGTCGTATCTGTTTGGGGTGCGGAATGCCTCTTGTATATGGATGGGCTCTCTTTTTTTAGATGAGGAAAGTTTTCCTTGATGATCGTTTGAAAAATTTCCTCAGGGGTGGTATTTTGAGATTCTTGCTCTGGTATTCCATGAATACGCCTGTTAGGCTTCTTCAGGGTGTCCCATATCTCTTGGATATTCTCTCAAGTATCTTTTTGGCTTTAACAACCTCCTTCCATTGAGTGGTTAGTACTCCCACTTTATCTTCAAGGTCTGAAATTCTGTTTTTCTGCTTCATTAGTTTCTGCTGATAAGACTCTCTGTGGCGTTCTGGGTTGAAGATATTTGTCTTGTAGCTCAGTTTTAAACTCTGCTTGAGTTTGTTTTAATGCTCTAGCCAGTTTTTGTTTCTTGCACTGTTTTTCTCAACTTCCTCCAGATGTCTGTTGTGTTCCTCTTCAAAGCGATTGATTCGATTATGTAATTCCTCCCGGATTTCCTCTTTCATAGTATTGAACATGGTAATGATCATATTTGAAAGTCTTTATCCTGGGTGAGGCTTTCTTGGCCTTTTTCCGTGGGTTTGTTCTGGTTGGAGTCTAACATTATGGGATTAATTTCTTCAGTGGGAAATTTGTTTACTTGAGTGTTGCTTCTCATGGATTTGCACTTTGACTTTGGCATTGTCATTTTAACTCTTAAGATCTCTCAATTTCACTAAACTGAATTATTTGGCCTGGGGTCCTGGTGGGTGGACGTGGGCGGAGACTTACCTAGGGCGCAGGGTCAGGCCCGGCTGGACTATGAGCGCTTGTCCTGACTGGCGAAGCGGGGTGGGGTGTAAGGGGAGGATGGGCTCATCGGCGTGGAGCTATTTAACCTGAGGGCAGCTGCTGCGGGGCCCGGGCGCAGGGGGAGGTCCTCCTCGTCCCTTGGCCCCCGTGCGCAGCTCCGGCTGGATGGTGGGAGTCGGAGCCGGGTCCCTGTGGGCTGACCTGGGGTCCTGGTGGGCGGGGCCCAAACGGGGGACTTACCTAGGGCGCGGGGTGAGGCCCGGCTGGACCGTGCACGCGGGTCCCGACCGGCGGAGTGGGGTGGGGGTGGGGTGTTGGCTTTTGTGTGTTGTGATTGGGTGTTGGTGTTGTTGCGGTTTGTGGGGTGGTTTGTCCGTTGTGTTTGGGGTTGTTTCGTGTTTGGGCGGTGGGTTTTTTTTTTGTGTTTTTAGTTGGTGCGGGCTCGGGTGGTGTGGGGTGGGGTTGTTGTTTTGTGGGTTTTGGTGTTTGTTTCTTGGTTTGTTGGTTGGTTCGAAAGGGAGCTTGTTAGTTTTGACCTGTTGATCTATCCCAGTTAGAGGCGCGGGTTGAAATCCCAAGAATTATCTTTCGGGGGTTGATTTTGTTAGACGCTGTGGGTTTTCTTTTTTTTAAGCAGGCATGGAGGTAGAAGAGGGGCATTGGAGGTCCTGAGAAGATTCGAGTCCTGGAGCTGCGGGACGTTGATTGCACGGTGTCTTTCCTGAGTGGTGTAGCACCATAAATCTAAACAAAAGTAAGAAAAAGTTAGCCCAGTTTATCTTGCAGTTTGGGTTTCTGCGTTACGCACTGCCAGGTTCCATCTGTTTCCTGCACAGTGCCCCGCCCCCGGGGATGTTGGCTGATATAAGGACCAGAGCTCTGGTCCAGAAAGACTCTATCGCTGACTCCCAGAGGAGACGCACTGCAAAGACAACGCTGACAAGTAATGAATTCGCAGAGTTTCTTTGCGTCACAAGATCTCTAAAAGTTTGGGGCTACAGTAATTCAGGGCATCAGGGAAAGGCAGGGCAGGGTGCCTACAGCTCTCCCTTGGATCCGTAGGTCAGAACGCCCTTTATGCCTGCTATTTTTTTTTTTTTACACATAGAAACTCTTTCTTATTTATGTATTTATTCGTTTATTTTTCCCCTCTTCATTTTATCCCTAATCATTCACGCTCAATAGGTACTCCTATTCTCTCCCTCTTCCTCCCCTTCCCAGTTATCCCTCATTGCACTCTCCCCCTTTTCCCCTTCCTTTCACTCCCTCTCTCCCTCCCCCTGTCCCAGTGCCTTCCTCTTCCTCCTTCCCATCCCCTGGAGCATTCTTTATTGTGAACGCCAAACTTCCCTCTGAGTCCTCCACTCTCATGAGGGTTCAGATCTTCTTGGCAAATCCCTGAGGCCTTTCTTGGGCTACCCGTTCCTATGGGAACTCTAGTATGACTGTTTAATTCCTTGCCTCTGAGGATCCTACTGCCTGGAGCCTTCTCCCCTGTGATCCATGCTAGACTTTGGGTGTTGTTGACATGTTAGCCATTGTGCATCTGCCTGCTGATTTTAATTAGCATCCTGAGTCAGAACTGTAGACTCAGAAGCGCTGGGAATCGCGACCAAAGTGCAGAGGTGCGAAGCAGCCATCTCCAAACCAAGCCTGTTTTAGATTTTGCCCTGGAGTCCCAGTTTTGAGAGCAAACAACTAAATGCTGAGGAGGAAACCGTTCGATTTGTGGGGAGAATGGAGTCTTTTTTGGGTATGTTACAAGACCCAGTTCCCAGGCTTTCTTCTAAGCCTGACTTGGAACAAGTGGGCCAGTCTTGCTCTGCGTCCTGGATGAAGGGGTTACTTAGAGCTGGTTGGGCGCTGTCTGCAGAGGCTGGCTGCGGAAGGATCATCTACATGGGCTGGGAGGCTTGGCAGAGGCTAACAAGCCCTTTGGATCTTTCATTTGCCGTTGGGGCAAGGGGGGGACGTGACAGTGGTTCAGAGCTGAGCCTGTAGGAGGAAATGGGTGCGGTCCGAATTTCTCTAGTCAACCCCCCCGCCCCACAGTTATGCCAAACTGGGAAATAGAAAACTGAACTCTAATGAAGAGAGAGTGAGAGGAGCCGGGGAGTGAGATTTCCTGTTGCCAAACCAGATCAGTAACTTGTGTGACAACAACATCTCCTTGTCAGAAAGGTTTAAAAGCCAGAAGACATTATAAACAAGAGAATGTTTACCATTCTTCTTACGAAAGAAAAGAAGGAAAAGAAAGGACAGAGCGAAAGAGAAGAGAGAGAGAGAGGAGAGAGAGAAGAGAGGAGAGAGAACAGAAAGAAAGGAAGCAAGGAAGAAAGCAAAGAAAAGAAAGAAAGAAAGAAAGAAGAAAGAACGAAAGAAAAGCAAGAGAAAGCAAGAACAGAAAGAAAGAAAAAGAAAAAAAAGAGTAAACAAATGAATAGCTCTGGATCCTTCCTGGTTGGATTATGAAAATTCCCAGGAGTTTTTCTGCATAGGAAAACAAATTATTTAGTACGTCATCTTGGCAAAACCACATTTAGTAACACTTGTTGAGGTCCGAGCAACAGCCTCTGAAGTAGAACCTTTGTCTTAAGTTACAGTATCAGTACGCAATAGAAATAGCTCAAAGGAAGTTCACCATGAAGCCACGTGCTGTTCTGCTGTGAGGCACCTGCAAGGGGAGAGGAACACTTTTCCTTCTTGCTGAGGCTCAGGTCTGGCAGCTGGGGGTCTGATGCTCTGCACATCACCTGCTAGATTTCCATGGAGGGGGGTGGGTCAATTCTGAGAAGTATAGATTACACATGTGAGGTAAAGGGTCATTCCAAAGACAGGAGGCATCTGAAGGTCTCAAAGTGCAGCAGGCGAATGAGGGACTTAATCCTGTTGTAGATTTCGTTTCCATGCAAGAACTAGCAGACACATAAATTGGTGGGAGTGTTTGAAACTTTTTTCAAGATTATTTATGCATGTCTTTCAAATGGATTCTAGGCATCATTGCCACACCGAAACTATCCCATTAAAGTCTATGATCTCGATAAATTTTTAAACATGTTTATTATTATTTCTGCTCATACAGACCTTAGTTGTTACACCAGATCCCTTTTTTTCCTCCTCCTCCCCTCTACCCCCCCTCCCATCTCCCTCCCCCTTCCTCACATTCCCCAGTGCCCCCCCCAATCCTGGGGAATCCTTTAATGTCCTGCCAGACTCTCCTTGGGCCCTCCTCTCCGATGAGGTACAAGGACCCAGTGACTTTCCCTGAACCCTTTCCTGTGTTCCCCTTAAGCATAGAATACTACTGTGGCTGTCATCCTGCCTCCAGGATCTTGGTGCCTTTAGCAAATGCTAGACTTTGTGGGGTCAATAGTGTGTTGGAATTGTGCAGGGCATGCAAAGTCCAATATGATTGCTTCAGCCCTAATTGTGTGGGTATCTTGCATATCGTTGGTCCTCCCATCCTTGTGCTCTTAATTTTACTGCCCCCCTTTTGCAAATTTCCTGAGCTTAAGGATGGGAAGAGATTAGGGCTGGCCTAGTTCTAGGTGGTTGATATGAATCTCTGAAGTTCTGGATTATGATTTGCAGTTTTGCGATCTGATAATTTTTTATTTGTGAAAACCATCACTGCATCAAGATAGTGAACCGGGACTGGGCAGAGGGCTGAGCTGTTAAAGCACTTGCCATGAAAGCAAAAGGACCAGAGTTCAGGTTTCAGGTAAAAATCCTAAACAGGTTGGTGGGTACTGTTTCATTCCAACCTAGAAAGAAGACCTAGAGTCTCTAGAGCAATTGACCTATGGTGAAATCTGGGTTTAATTCGAGGCTCAGCATAAGGTGGAAGAGAATAAGGATGATTGCACATGTCACTCTCTGTCTTCTACTGTATGCCCATTCATGGACACATACTTGCCACACGCACATGCAGCCATCTCTTACAAATATGATGCACCCACCACAGATACATGAAATGGGAAAAAAGACACGTGAACATGATATTACCTCTGGAAGTTCCTTTTTTTTTTTGTAACTTCTTCTTCTAATTCCCTCTCTCACCAAGGAAACAACAAATGGGCTCTCATATCATTACACTAGTTGCATTTCTAAACTTGTACAAATGGACCATTATATGACTATATACTTATCTTGTATCTGTCTTCTTTCAACATATATATTGCTTTGAGACTCTCATGTTATTGTGGGACTCATTAGTTCCTTTTTTTTTCATTGCCGGGCTAGTCTTCCTTGCAAAGGAAACCAAACTTTGCTTTCCACATACTGTTCGATGGGACATTAGGGTTATCTCCAGTTTATGACTTACTTGCAAATAAAAATGTTATGACCATTCAATGTTCCAACTTTTTAACACAACGTTTTTGTGAGTGTGTGCTTTCTTTTCTCTTTGTGAAGTTGATGTTGATGTTAAGTGTGTTCCTTTTTGAAACTTATGAGTTCTTTCCAAAATGGTGTTCGTACATTTTGTCTCTAGCAGAAGGTTAAGGGATCCGCATAACCAGCTCTCATCAACCCCCCGAAAGGAGCCATGTCAGGTGTGTACTAGTATGTCCTCCATGTTTTCCTTTTCTTTTGATTTAACCAAGACCTTGTGTGCTACATTTGCTAAGCATGCATTGTACTCTACCACAGAATGTATTTCCAGTCCTCTCCTGTGTTGATTGTCATCCCCCCCGAAGAGTTAATGTTCTGAACCTTGGGTCAATGCGACAGAGCATCCTGTAGTATCTCTATGGCATGGTCCTACAGACCTTTATGGATAATCCCAGATAGGAGATTGCTCAAATCACTCTTGATTAAAATGATGGAGCATCTGCATATGAACCTGCCATTCACAATCTTCACATTATACTTAGACAAAATAATCAGTCACAGTTATTATGAGAATAATAATATATGTAGAAGTTAGCAAGGTAAAAGGTAGGTTAGGGACTATGCATCCAAGAATAAAGCGTACACTCAGTAATAAGGCTAATTGATGATAACTGTATCAAGCAAATGCATGATTTGACAGTGTATTTTGTTTAATTTGAAATCGATGTAATGGCAAGGCAAAGAAATATGGCTGTACACGCTTCAGTAGATGGTTTATCGATAACTATGAGAGGCATACGATATTGCCATAGAGATTCTGTGGTAGAAGTGCTTCGTCAACTTCGTGTTTTTCACCTTTAATTGGATCCTGCCACTAACCTGCTCTCCTTGTTTCCTACCCAAGTTTGCATGTAAGTCCTCCTAAGAGTAACGCTCGCACATTTCGTCTCTGGTCCCTAGACGCTATCTCGCTCATGTCTACCTGAGCTTCCTTCCTAGCTCTCTCCTTAGAAATCTTTTACCCTTAAGCCTAAACTTACTCCTCAATATTCGCCTCCGCTTCTCCTTCATCTCTCCTTCCTCCTTCCTCCCTTCCTTCCGCCCTTCCTCCATCCTCACTTCTCCTTCTCACTCCTGCCTTACCTCCTTCCTCTCCTCCCTTCCTCCATCCTCCCTTACTTCCTATCCTTCTTCCTGTCTTGCCAGTACTGGGAATCTAATCCCCGGTTCGTGTGTTTCTCTACTCTTCCTCCTTCCAGGGTTTAACCATTGTGTCTCAGTCTACCCAGAAATTCATGGTCCATCTGCCTCCACTGAGCACTGGGCTTGTAGACAGGTATCAACATGTTGTAGCTTCTGTTTTCTTATTTTGATCTGGTTTTATGGTGCTTTTGGGAGCAATACCAAAGCCTCTCAACCGCTAGGAAGTCTCTGCCCTGGGCTTACCTTAGTTCCTGTGTTTTATTACTTCTTGGATGTTACTATATGTAATTTAGATTCCAAATTCTTTTTCTGTTATAAAAAATTTGCAAATATTTCTTTTATCAGGAACCTAAAGGTGTTCATTCTTTTTCTTTTTCATGTTTTATTTTTTTCCCTGTTCATTACCCATATAAAACAATGACTTATTCTCCCCATATACCTGATCTATCTCACCTATCTTCTTTCCGAAATAGCACAATTTTTTCTATTTTCATATTTGTGTGTGTGTGTGTTGTGTGTGTGTGTGTGTCGGTGCAGTTGCTGGTGTGTTGCCATTTGTGTGTGTGTTTCCGTGTGTCGTGGTTTGTGGTCACCCACTGATTTTGCTAAGGGTTGCCTGCATTAGGCCTATATCTGGGCACTGCTGGAACATGAGGCGTATCTATCGTTGTTACACCATGAAGAAAGTAGTTCCCTTCTACAGTTCATTCTTTTAATGATGTATTTCGAAGAGGATAAATTATTAGCAGTTCAACATGTCCATCTTTTTATGCCGATTACTTAACAATGTTTGTCTAAGACAAGGTAAAAAAATCTTCTTTGTGTTGCCTCCAGAAGTTTATAGTGAGTGGGGTGTTTGTGTGTGTTGTGTGTGTGTGTGTGTGTGTGTGTGTGCACACGCCACATATTGGCATGCTTCTTATATGCACCATACCGTTTTGAGGAACCACATCCAGAAACCAAAAACTATTCTAGAGCAGTTGTTGGCAAAGGTAGTACTACTTGGCTACTAACGGACAGCTTACCTATTTTGCCTCTAATTTAAGACCAACCAGAGGAAGTACAAATCTTGCTCTCAAACCTAATACGTACAATGCTGTCTTCTAGGTCATGTGTGCCTGCAGGAAACCCATCTCACCACAAAAGATAGGCACGCTCTAAAAATAAAGGCTGGTCAACAATTCTACAAGCAAATGGAAGCAGAAAACAGGGCAGGGGGTAGCCATTATGCTATCAGACAAAGTGGATTTCAAACCAAAAGAAAATTATAAGAGACCACGGATGGATACTACAATTTTAGTCACAGATACAATTCACCAGGAAGACTTCACAATACTGAACATATATGCACCCAATATGGGCCCCTCCACATTCATTAAGAAAACCCTACAAGCGTCTTAAAAGCAAGAAATCAACCCCCAAACGATAATTCTTGGGGACTTCAACACCGCCCTCTCAACATGGGATAGATCAACAGGTCAAAAGCTTAACAGAGACACTTTGGAACTTAATCCAACCCTGAAAGAAATGGACCTTATAGATCTCTATCGAACTTTTCACCCACGCACCAAAGAATACACATTTTTCTCAGCAGCACATGGAATTTTCTCCAAAATAGATCACATATTGGGCCACAAAATGAATCTACACATATACAAGAAAGTTGAAATTCTAACCTGTGCCCTATCAGACCACCACGGCGTAAGCTGGACATTCACAAACACATCAAACAAGAGAAAATACACTAATTCCTGGAAACTTACACTATGATGCTGAATGAGAACTGGATTCAGGAAAAAATTAAAAAGGAAATTCAAGATTTCCTGAAAGTGAATGATAACGAAAATACAACTTACCAAAATCTCTGGGGCACAATGAAAGCTGTTCTAAGAGGTAAGTTCATAGCTCTTTAATGCCTACATCAAAAAAATGGAAACATCACAAATAAACAACTTAACAATGCAGCTTAAAGCTTTAGAGAAACTAGAGCAATCTGATCCCAAAAGTAGTAGAAGAGAGGAGATTAGCAAAATAATGGGAGAAATATCTGAAATCGAGATTAAGAAAACGGTAGAAAAATTCAACCAGTCAAAAAGCTGGTTCTTTGAAAAAATCAACAAGATTGATACACCCCTAGCTAAACTAACCAAAAGCAAGAGAGAGAAAACCCAAATTAACAAAATTAGAAATGAACATGGAGTTATCACTACTGATACCCAAGAAATCCAGAGAATTATAATATCATATTTCAAAAACTTATACTCTGTGCAGTTTGACAACACAAAAGAGATGGATGAATTTCTAAGTAAACACAACTTACCTAAATTGAATCAGGAAGTTGTGAATTATTTAAATAGTCCTATAACATATAAGGAAATTGAGGAAGTAATCTCGAATCTTCCCACCAAAAAATGTCCTGGACCAGATGGATTCAGCACAGAGTTCTACCAGACATTTAAGGAGTGAATAACACCAATACTCCTTAAACTGTTCCATCAAATAGCAAAGGAAGAAACACTACCAAATTCCTTCTATGAAGCTAATATCGTTTTAATCCCAAAACCTAATAAAGATTCACTTAAAAAAGAAAACTACAGGCCGATCTCCCTGATGAACACAGACGCAAAGATTCTCAACAAAGTCTTAGCAAATGGGATTCAAAAACATATTAAAAAGATCATTCATGGGGACCAAGTAGGCTTCATCCCCGGCACACAAGGTTGGTTCTACATACGCAAATCAATAAATGTAATTCATCATGTAAACCAGTCCAAAGTCCAAGACCACATGATACTCTCGATAGATGCAGAAAAAGCTTTTGACAAGATCCAACAGCCTTTTATGATCAAAACGCTAGAGACAGTGTGAATGAAAGGAACCTTTATCAATATAATAAAAGCTATATACAACATGCCCACAGCAAGGATTATGCTCAATGGGGAACAATTGAAAGCATTCCCACTTCGATCAGGAACTAGACAAGGCTGTCCACTCTCACCACTTCTATTCAATATTGTACTTAAAGTCTTAGCTGAAGCCATAAGACAAGAAAGGGACATAAAAGGGATTCAAATCAGCAAGGAAGAAGTCAAGCTATCCCTATTTGCAGATGACATGATCTTATACCTGAGTGATCCCAAAAACTCCACCAGGAAGCTCCTGGAACTAATTGAGAAGTTCAGCATGGTGGCAGGATACAAAATAAATGTGCAAAAATCAGAGGCCTTCCTATATGCCCAGAATGAAAGAAGTGAAAAAGCCTGAGAGAAACAATCCCATTTACTATAGCCCCTAAAAAATGAAATACCTTGGTATAAACCTAACTAAGGAGGTAAAAGACCTTTACAATGAAAACTTAAAACCCTAAAGAAAGAAATAGCAGAAGACACCAGAAGATGGAAAGACCTCCCTTCTTCCTGGATTGGCAGAATCAACATCATAAAATGAACATCCTACCAAAGGCAATATACAGATTCAATGCTATACCAATCAAAATCCCAAAGCAATTCTTCTAAGAAGTTGACCAACAATCTCAAAGTTCATATGGAGGCACAAAAGACCCAGGATAGCAAAACAATCCTGAGTAACAAAAACACAGCTGGAGGTATTGCCATACCAAACCTTAGTCTATACTACAAATCCATAGTTATAAAGACAGCCTGGTACTGGCTCCAAAATAGACACACAGATCAATGGATAAGGATTGAAGACCCAGATATAAGCCCACAAAATTACAGCCATTTGGTCTTTGACAAAGGGGCCCAAAGAATCCAATGGAAAAAGAACAGCATCTTCAACAAATGGTGCTGGCAAAACTGGATCTCCACGTGCAGAAGATTAAAGCTGGACCCGTACTTGTCACCATGTACAAGACTTAATTCCAAATGGATCAAGGACCTTGATATCAGGCCAGAGACTATAAAAAACATAGTTGAAAGGATAGGGAACTCCCTCGAGCTGATTGGGCTAAGCCAACAGTTCCTAAACAGACATCCAATGGCACAGTCACTGCTACAAACTCTCAACAGTTGGGATCTTGTGAAATTAAAGAGCTTCTGTTCAGATAAAGAGATTATAACATGAGCTCAAAGGCAACCCACAGAATGGGAGAAAATCTTCACTAACCACACATCTGATAGAACTCTGCTGTCCAGAGTGCACAAAGAACTTAGAAAACTAAACTCCAAGGAAACCAATGGCCCAATTAAGAAATGGGCCCTGGAACTTAAAAGAAACTTTACCAGGGATGAAAATAAAATGTCTAACAAATATCTGAAAAAATGCTCCACTTCTTTAGCCATCAGGGAAATGCAAATCAAAACTTCCCTGAGATATCATCTCACCCCAGTCAGGATGGCAAAAATCCACAATACAAACAACAACAAATGTTGGAGAGGATGTGGAGAGAGGGGAACTCTCCTACATTGCTGGTGGGAATGCAGGCTCATACAGCCACTCTGGCGAGCTGTCTGGAGATTCTTAAAGAAATTAAAGATTGAAATGCCATATGACCCTGCTATTCCACTTTTGGGTACAACCCCCCATACAGCAGAGGTTCATCTCGATAGCACAAGCACGACCATCTTCATAGCAGCACTGTTTACAATAGCAGTCATGGAATCAGCCCAAATGTCCAACAGTTGACGAGTGGATACGGAAATAGTGGCACATCTATACAATGGAGTACTACTCAGCCATCAAAAATGATGAATTATTGGAATTTGCCCGGAAATGGATGTCATTAGAAACAATTGTATTAAGTGAAGTATCCCAGACCCAGAAAATTAAGCGCCGTATGTACTCCCTAATAGGTGGCTCCTAGTACCAAACCCACCCAGCCCACCTAGAGACAGTAATTCCAAGGATTATGAACAGGAGGGATGGGGTGGGAGGGCCACACCAGAAACAAGGAGAGAAGAGACCATGTTACAGCAGGGAAAATAGGCCTCCACCAAGGACCCAAATAAGTAATGACACATCTGATTAAGTTCACAGACTTTTGTTCCTGATCATTTACTACTGAGGGGGTGTGATCTCACCAGAAGAGGAGGGCATATAGTCTGGCAGATAAAAAGTAACCATTTTGCAAATGGGTGATAGACCCCTCCCTTAGTATGGTTTCCCATTTTTATTACATCTACCTTTGAATGTGCTTTTATCACAGACTCTAACAGCTTTTTGTCTCTGGCCAGGGGGGAACATACAATGCCCACCAGGATGGAGTGAAGGGCATTGCAGGAGCAGCAAAACTGCAAAAGAAAATCAACAAACCACAATCCAGAACTTCAGAGACTCTATATCAACCACCTAGAACTAGGCCAGCTTAGTCTCTCCCCATCTTGAAGCTCAGGGAAATTTGCAGAAGAGGGGGCGGTAAGAGTGTAAGAGCAAAAGGATGGGAGGAGCAATGATATATAAGATACTCTATACTAGTTAGGGCTGAAGCAATCATAATTGGACTTTGCATGCCCTGCTCATTGTCCAACCCACTGTGGACCTCACAAAGTCTAGCATCTGCTAAAGGCACCAAGAGCCTTGGAGGTAAAGGATTGGCAGCCACAGCAGTGTTCCTATACTTAAGGGGAACACGGGGAAGGGTTCAGGGAAAGGCCACTGGGTCCTTGTACGTCATCGGAGAGGAGGGCCCAGAGGAAAATCAGACATGCACAAGAAAGGACTCTCTGGGAATTGGAGCGGGGGGCACTGGGGGATGGGGAGGGAGAGGGGTGGGGAGGGGGAGCAGGGGGTACAGGGGGAGGAGGAGGAAGGGAGGGAACTGGTGTACCTAATAAGTCTGTATGAGCTGAAATAAAAAAAATATAAGTAGAAATGTAACATTACAGAGTATCTTATAATATAAAGACAGGAATATAAAGGATGCATATACTGTCCAAAAATTTGACCAAATTTACAGTTTATGGTTATAAGGACCATATTTCTATATAAATCTTTCAATACGTCTAATTTTTAAATAACAAGATGAAACAGAACTTTCCAAAGCTGGAGGGAATATGCAGAACCCATCCCAAGACAGATTGACTTTGTCTGGAAGCTCCAGTTCACAAAAAGAAGGATCGCTAACCCCAAATGCTGTAGCCACCCCTCAAAATTGATCTGTGTGGTACTTTCAGGAGCAGACTTGTTTTCAGTGTTGCATACATGAATATAGTGAATTTATTGTATTTTCACCTCTTAATCCCCAATCCCATCCACCCTCCTTTCCCCCTTACAAACCTTCATCTCCCCTGCCAGACTTCCTCCTAGTTCAAATCTTTCACTTGTGTAGCCCACTGCCTTTGATGACAATTGCCTGACATACTAATTCTCCAGCAAGTATCACAGATCAGTGGGTCTTCCTTTGCACTCCATGTATCCTCTTTTCTTTCCTAGCAGCATTTAGTCTTCAGCAGTCTTGCAGGGAGGAATGGAGCTTCTTGGAATCTTTTCCCTTTATGGCGAGATGTTGATAGGACAATTCCTGTGCAGTTCTTTGAGAGTATACACACCTGCCACGAAATTATATATACAACCCTGTCATGCCTAGGAGATGTCTGACCTACTGCTGTCCCACTTCAGGCTCTGACAGTCTTACTGCCCCATCTCCCTCGATGTTCCCTGAGCCTTGGGGATTGAGGTGAGTGTGGCTTAGCCATCCTGTTCAGGGCCAAGCAGTCTGCAATCACTTGTTTTCTCAGTAGAAGACTTTTTTTTCGGAGTTTGGAACTTTATTTCAAAATGTCTCCTTGTTTTATTACTATCTCATTAGTAAAAAATAATTTTGTTATTTTAACTTTTTTTTCCTTTTTTTTATTAAAAATTTAATTATACATTTTAAAATTTTTTTACCAGTTCCCTCCCTCCCCCTTCCTCCCCCCGAACCCCCTCCTCCCCCTCCCCTTCCCCCAGTGCCTCCCCCCCAATTCCCAGAGAGTCCTTTATTGTGTGCGCCTAACTCTCCACTGGGTCCTCCTCTCCGATGACATATAAGGACCCAGTGGCATTTCCATAAGCCCTTTCTCCTGTTCCCCTTAAGCATAAGATCACTACTATGGCTATCAATCCCTTGCCTCCAGGGGTCTCGGTGCCCTTAACAGATGCTAGACTTTATGAGGGCAACAGTGCACTGGACATTGCACAGGGCATGCAAAGTCCCATTATGATTGCTTTGGCCCCAACTATTGCTGAGAATCTTGCAAATCGTTGCTCCTCCCATCCTTTTGCTCTTACAATCTTACCGCCCCCTCTTCCGCAAATGTCCCTGAGCTCCAGAATGGGGAGAGATTAGGCTGTCCTAGTTCTATGTGATTGATATAGAGTCTCTGAAGTTATGGATTGTGGTTTGTTGATTTTCTTTTGCGGTTTTGCTGCTCCTGCAATTCCCTTCACTCCATTCTGCTGGGCACTGTATGTCACCCCCTGGCCAGAGACAAAAAGCTGTTAAACTGGAGTCTTGTTGTAATAGCACATTCAAGGGTAGATGTAATAAGAGTAGGAAACCTCACTGAGGGAGGGGTCCATCACCCATTTGCAAAATGATTACTTTTTATCTGCTAGACTATATGCCCTCCCCTTCTGGTGAGATCAGGAAAGAACGTCTGTGAACTTAACCAGGTTTCTCATTACTTACTTGCAGACCTTGATGGAGGCCTATTTTCTCTGCTGTAACATGGTCCCCTCTCTCCTTGTTTCTGGTGTCGCCCTCCTAACCCATCTCTCTTGTTCATAATCCTTGCAATTACTGTGTTACATAGGTTTGTTTACCTTTGAGTGTCTCAATGTGGGCTGGGTGAGTTTGGTACTAGGAGCCACCTATTAGGGAGTACATACGGCGCTTAATTTTCTGGGTCTGGGATACTTCACTTAATATAATTCTTTCTAATGACATCCGTTTCCCAGCAAATTCCAGTAATTCATCATTTTTGATGGCTGAGTAGTACTCCATTGTATAGATGTACCACTCTTTCCTTATCCACTCGTCAACTGTTGGACATTTAGGTTGATTCCATGACTTTGCTATTGTAAACAGTGCTGCTATGAAGATGGTCGTGCTTGTGCTATCGAGGCGAACCTCTGCTGCATGGGGGGTTATTCCCAAAAGTGGGACAGCAGGGTCATATGGCATTACAATCTTTAATTTCTTTAAGAATCTCCAGACGGCTCGCCAGAGTGCCTGTATGAGCCTGCATTCCCACCAGCAATGTAGGAGAGTTCCCCTCTCTCCACATCGTCTCCAGCATTTGTCGTTGTTTGTATTGTGGATTTTTGCCATCCTGACCGGGGTGAGATGATATCTCAGGGACGTTTTGATTTGCATTTCCCTGATGGCAAAGGAAGTGGAGCATTTTTTCAAATATTTGTTAGACATTTTAATTTCATCCCTGATAAAGTTTCTTTGAAGTTCCAGGGCCCATTTTTTAATTGGGCCAGTGTTTTCCTTGGAGTTTAGTTTTCTAAGTTCTTTGTGCACTCTGGACAGTAGAGCTCTGTCAGATATGTGGTTAGTGAAGATTTTCTCCCATTCTGTGGGTTGCCTTTGAGCTCGTGTGACAATCTCTTTATCTGAACAGAAGCTCTTTAATTTCACAAGATCCCAAATGTTGAGAGTTGGTAGCAGTGACTGTGCCATTGGATGTCTATTTAGAAAGTGTTGGCCTAGCCCAATCAGCTCGAGGGAGTTCCCTATCCTTTCAACTATGGTTTTTAAAGTCTCTGGCCTGATATCAAGGTCCTTGATCTATTTGGAATTAAGTCTTGTACATGGTGACAAGTACGGGTCCAGCTTTAATCTTCTGCATGTGGAGATCCAGTTTTGCCAGCACCATTTGTTGAAGATACTGTTCTTTTTCCATTGGATTCTTTGGGCCCCTTTGTCAAAGACCAAATGGCTGTAACTTTGTGGGCTTATATCTGGGTCTTCAATCCTTATCCATTGATCTGTGTGTCTATTTTGGAGCCAGTACCAGGCTGTCTTTATAACTATGGATTTGTAGTATAGACTAAGGTTTGGTATGGCAATACCTCCAGCTGTGTTTTTGTTACTCAGGATTGTTTTTGCTATCCTGGGTCTTTTGTGCCTCCATATGAACTTTGAGATTGTTTGGTCAACTTCTTAGAAGAATTGCTTTGGGATTTTGATTGGTATAGCATTGAATCTGTATATTGCCTTTGGTAGGATGTTCATTTTTATGATGTTGATTCTGCCAATCCAGGAAGAAGGGAGGTCTTTCCACCTTCTGGTGTCTTCTGCTATTTCTTTCTTTAGGGTTTTAAAGTTTTCATTGTAAAGGTCTTTTACCTCCTTAGTTAGGTTTATACCAAGGTATTTCATTTTTTTAGGGGCTATAGTAAATGGTATGGTTTCTCTCAAGGCTTTTTCACTTCTTTCATTCTGGGCATATAGGAAGGCCTCTGATTTTTGCACATTTGTTTTGTATCCTGCCACCCTGCTGAACTTCTCAATTAGTTCCAGGAGCTTCCTGGTGGAGTTTTTGGGATCACTCAGGTATAAGATCATATCATCTGCAAATAGGGATAGCTTGACTTCTTCCTTGCCGATTTGAATCCCTCTTATGTCCCTTTCTTGTCTTATGGCTTCAGCTAAGACTTCAAGTACAATATTGAATAGACGTGGTGAGAGTGGACAGCCTTGTCTAGTTCCTGATCAAAGTGGGAATGATTCCAATTGTTCCCCATTGAGCATAATCCTTGCTGTAAGCTTGTTGTATATAGCTTTTATTATATTGATTAAGGTTCCTTCCATTCCCACTGTCTCTAGCGTTTTGATCATAAAAGGCTGTTGGATCTTGTCAAAAGCTTTTTCTGCATCTATCGAGAGTATCATGTGGTCTTGGACTTTGGACTGGTTTACATGATGAATTACATTTATTGATTTGTGTATGTTGAACCAACCTTGTGTGCCGGGGATGAAGCCTACTTGGTCCCCATGAATGATCTTTTTAATATGTTTTTGAATCCCATTTGCTAAGACTTTGTTGAGAATCTTTGCGTCTGTGTTCATCAGGGAGATCGGCCTGTAGTTTTCTTTTTTAAGTGAATCTTTATTAGGTTTTGGGATTAAAACGATATTAGCTTCATAGAAGGAATTTGGTAGTGTTTCTTCCTTTGCTATTTGATGGAACAGTTTAAGGAGTATTGGTGTTATTCACTCCTTAAATGTCTGGTAGAACTCTGTGCTGAATCCATCTGGTCCAGGACATTTTTTGGTGGGAAGATTCGAGATTACTTCCTCAATTTCCTTATATGTTATAGGACTATTTAAATAATTCACAACTTCCTGATTCAATTTAGGTAAGTTGTGTTTACTTAGAAATTCATCCATCTCTTTTGTGTTGTCAAACTGCACAGAGTATAAGTTTTTGAAATATGATGTTATAATTCTCTGGATTTCTTGGGTATCAGTAGTGATAACTCCATGTTCATTTCTAATTTTGTTAATTTGGGTTTTCTCTCTCTTGCTTTTGGTTAGTTTAGCTAGGGGTGTATCAATCTTGTTGATTTTTTCAAAGAACCAGCTTTTTGATTGGTTGATTTTTTCTATCGTTTTCTTAGTCTCGATTTCAGATATTTCTCCCCTTATTTTGCTAATCTCTTCTCTTCTACTGCTTTTGGGATCAGATTGCTCTAGTTTCTCTAAAGGTTTAAGCTGCATTGTTAAGTTGTTTATTTCTGATGTTTCCATTTTTTTACGTGGGCATTAAGAGCTATGAACTTACCTCTTAGAACAGCTTTCATTGTGTCCCAGAGATTTTGGTAAGTTGTATTTTCGTTATCATTCACTTTCAGGAAATCTTGAATTTCCTTTTTAATTTTTTCCTGAATCCAGTTCTCATTCAGCATCATAGTGTTAAGTTTCCAGGAGTTAGTGTATTTTCTCTTGTTTGATGTGTTGTGGATGTCCAGCTTTAGGCCATGGTGGTCTGATAGGGCACAGGTTAGAATTTCAACTTTCTTGTATATGTGTAGATTCATTTTGTGGCCCAATATGTGATCTATTTTGGAGAAAGTTCCGTGTGCTGCTGAGAAAAATGTGTATTCTTTGGTTCGTGGGTGAAAAGTTCGATAGAGATCTGTAAGGTCCATTTCTCTCAAGGTTTGATTAAGTTCCAAAGTGCCTTTGTTAAACTTTTGACCTGTTGATCTATCCCATGTAGAGAGGGCGGTGTTGAAGTCCCCAAGAATTATCGTTTGGGGGTTGATTTCTTGCTTTAGACGCTGTAGGGTTTTCTTAATGAATGTGGAGGGGCCCGTATTGGGTGCATATATGTTCAGTATTGTGAAGTCTTCCTGGTGAATTGTACCTGTGACTAAAATGTAGTATCCATCCGTGTCTCTTATAATTTTTTTTGGTTTGAAATCCACTTTGTCTGATAGCATAATGCTTACCCCTGCCTGTTTTCTGCTTCCATTTGCTTGTAGAATTGTTTACCAGCCTTTTATTTTTACAGCGTGCCTATCTTTTGTGGTGAGATGGGTTTCCTGCAGGCAACAGATTGATGGATTGTGATTTTTAATCCAAGTTTGTAATCTGTGTCTCTTGATCGGTGAATTAAGTCCATTAACATTTAGTGTTATAATGGAGAAACTATTGTTAATTCCAGACATTTATTATGTTTAGTAGCTTTTATAAGTATATTGCTTCGCTTTTAATGGTGTTATATTTGCCTTCTGTTCTCCTGGATATGCCTGTTTTTTTTCTTCACGCTTGAGTATCATTTCTAACATTTTTTGAAGGCCTGGTTTGGTGGACATGTATCCCTTTAAGTTGTCTTTGTGCTGGAAAATTTTTCTTTCTCCCTCGATCATGACTGATAGTTTTGCAGGGTAAATCAGCCTGGGTTGACATTTTTGCTCATTCAATACTTGAAGTATGTCTCTCCAAGCTCTTCTTGCTTTTACTGTTTCGACTGAGAAGTCATTTGTTATTTTAATGTGTTTACCTTTAAAAGTGACTTGTTTTTTCTCCCTTGAAGCTCTCAGCACCAGTTCTTTATCTTGAATGTGGAGTGTTTTAACTATTATTTGCCGCGGTGTGCTTCTATTTTGGTCGTATCTGTTTGGGGTGCGGAATGCCTCTTGTATATGGATGGGCCTCTCTTTTTTTAGATGAGGAAAGTTTTCCTTGATGATCGTTTGAAAAATTTCCTCAGGGGTGGTATTTTGAGATTCTTGCTCTGGTATTCCATGAATACGCATGCTAGGCTTCTTCAGGGTGTCCCATATCTCTTGGATATTTCTCTCAAGTATCTTTTTGGCTTTAACAACCTCTTCCATTGAGCTGGTTAGTACTCCCACTTTATCTTCAAGGTCTGAAATTCTGTTTTCTGCTTCATTAGTTCTGTTGATAAGACTCTCTGTGGCGTTCTGGGTTGAAGATAACTTGTCTTGTAGCTCAGTTTTAAATTCTGCTTGAGTTTGTTTTAACTGCTCTATGCCAGTTTTTGTTTCTTGCACTGTTTTTCTCAACTCCTCCAGATGTCTGTTGTGTTCCTCTTCAAAGCGATTGATTCGATTATGTAATTCCTCCCGGATTTCCTCTTTCATAGTATTGAACATGGTAATGATCATATTTTGGAAGACCTTATCCTGGGGGAGGCTTTCTTGGCCTTTTTCCACGGGTTTGTTCTTGTTGGAGTCTAACATGGGATTAATTTCTTCAGTGGGAAATTTGTTTACTTGAGTGTTGCTTCTCATGGATTTGCACTTTGACTTTGGCATTGTCATTTTAACTCTTAAGATCTCTCAATTTCACTAAACTGAATTATTTGGCCTGGGGTACTGGTGGGCGGGGCCCGAACGGGGACTTACCTAGGGCGAGGGGTGAGGCCCGGCTGGACCAAGCGTGTGTCCCGACCGGCGGAGCGGGGTGGGGTGAAAAGGGAAACTTTTTATTTTTTAAACATTTTTATTATTATTTCCGCTCATACAAACTTAATAGGTACACCGGTTCCCTCCCTCCCTCCCTCCTCCACCCCTGACCCCTCTGCTCCCCGTCTCCTCACCCCTCTCTCCCCATTCCCCAGTGCCTCCCCGAATCCCGGGAGAATCCTTTAATGTGCATGCCAGACTCTCCTCTGGGTCCTCCTCTCCGATAACTTACAAGGACCCAGTGGCATTTCCCTGAACCCTTTCCTGTGTTCCCCTTAAGCATAGGAACATTACTGTGGCGGTCAATCCCTTGCCTCCAAAGATCTTGGTGCCTTTAGCAAATGCTAGACTTTGTGGGGTCAATAGTGTGTTGGACATTGCGCAGGGCATGCAAAGTCCAATTATGATGGCTTTGGCCCTAACTTGTGTGGAATATCTTGCGTATCATTGCTCTTCCCATCCTTGTGTTCTTACAATTTTACCGCCCCCTCTTCTGCAAATTTCCCTGAGCTTCAGGATGGGGAGAGATTAGGATGGCCTAGTTTTAGGTGGTTGATATAGAGTCTCTGAAGTTCTGGATTATGGTTCGTTGATTTTCTTTTGCAGTTTTGCTGCTCCTGCAATGCCCTTCACTCCATCCTGATGGTATTGGATGTCACCCCCTGGCCAGAGATAAAAAGCTGTTAAACTAGAGACTTGTTATAAGAGTATATTCAAAGATAGATGTAATAAAAGTAGGAAACCACAGGGAGGGAGGGGTCAATCACCCATTTGCAAAATGGTTACTTTTTCTCGGCCAGACTATATGCCCTCCCCTTCTGGTGAGATCATACCCCCTCAGTTGTAAATGATCAGGAACGAAAGTCTGTGAACTTAACCAGATGTCTCATGACTTACTTGCAGTCCTTGATGGAGGCCTATTTTCTCTGCTGTAACATAGTAACCTCTCTCCTTGTTTCTAGTGTGACCCTCCTACCTCATCCCTCCTGTTCATAATCCTTGCAATTACTGTAGGTATTACAGAGATTTATCTTTGAGTGTCTCTAGGTGGGCTGGGTGGGTTTGGTACTAGGAGCCACTTATTAGGGAGTACATACGGTGCTTAATTTTCTGGGTCTGGGATACTTCACTTAATATAATTGTTTCTAATAACATCCATTTCCCGGAAAATTCCAGTAATTCATCATTTTTGATCGCTGAGTAGTACTCCATTGTAAAGATGTACCACTCTTTCCTTATCCACTCGTCAACTGTTGGACATTTGGGTTGATTCCATGACTTTGCTATTGTAAGCAGTGCTGCTATGAACATGGTCGTGATTGTGCTATTGAGGTGAATTTTTGCTATATGTGGGGTTATTCCCAAAAGTGGAATAGCAGGATCATATAGCATTTCAATCTTTAATTTCTTTAAGAATCTCCAGACGGCTCGCCAGAGTGGTTGTATGAGCCTGCATGCCCACCAGCAATGTAGGAGAGTTCCCCTCTCTCCACATCCTCTCCAACATTTGTTGTTGTTTGTATTGTGGATTTTTGCCATCCTGACCGTGGTGAGATGATATCTCAGGGAAGTTTTGATTTGCATTTCCCTGATGGCTAAGGAAGTGGAGCATTTTTTCAGATATTTGTTAGACATTTTAATTTCATCCCTGGTAAAGTTTCTTTTAAGTTCCAGGGCCCATTTCTTAATTGGGCCATTGGTTTCCATGGTGTTTAGTGTTCTAAGTTCTTTGTGCACTCTGGATAATACAGCTGTATCAGATATGTGGTTAGTGAAGATTTTCTCCCATTCTGTGAGTAGCCTTTGAGCTCATGTTACAATCTCTTTATCTGAACAGAAGCTCTTTAAAATCACAATATCCCAACTGTTGAGAGTTGGTAGCAGTGACTGTGCCATTGGTTGTCTGTTTAGGAAATGTTGGCCTAGCCCAATCAGCTCGAGGGAGTTCCCTACCCTTTCAACTATGGTTTTCACAGTCTCTGGCCTTATATCAAAGTCCTTGATCCATTTGGAATTAAGTCTTGTACATGGTGACAAGTATGGGTCCAGCTTTAATCTTCTGCATGTGGAGATCCAGTTTTGCCAGCACCATTTGTTGAAGATACTGTTCTTTTTCCATTGAATTTTTGGACCCCTTTGTCAAAGACCAAATGGCTGTAATTTTGTGGGCTTATATCTGGGTCTTCAATCCTTATCCATTGATCTGTGTGTCTATTTTGGAGCCAGTACCAGGCTGTATTTATAACTACGGATTTGTAGTATAGACTAAGGTTTGGTATGGTGATACCTCCAGCAGTGTTTTTGTTACTCAGGATTGTCTTTGCTCTCCTGGGTCTTTTGTGCCTCCATATGAATTTTGAGATTGTTTGGTCAACTTCTTTAAAGAATTGCTTTGGGATTTTAATTGGTATAGCATTGAATTTGTATATTGCCTTTGGTAGGATGGTCATTTTTACAATGTTGATTCTGCCTTTCCAGGAACATGGGAGATCTTTCCACCTTCTAGTTTCTAGTAGAAGACATTTTAAAGAGGCAGAAAAAAAAGTTCAGACAAGAAATAGACAGCACTACTTGAGACAGAAACTCTGGGTTTTAACTTGAAATTGTCTGGAACATCATTTGTTGAATGCCATTTCAAAGAGACTCTGCTGGGTTTGGGGAGATGACTCAGTGGGTAAGAGCCCTTGCCATGAAAGCATAAGAACCTTACTTCAAGTACCCAGCACACAGGTAAAAAGCGGAGCATGGCTGCACTTGCCTGTGTCTTGAGCACTGGAAGACAGAGACAGATCCTGGGAGCTCGCTGACCTAACTGCAGCAACAAGCCTTGGTTTCAAGGAGAGACCCTGTCTCTAGGTAACAAGGCAGAGAACGATAAAGGAAGAGATCCACATCCTCCTCTGGTCTCCACATCTGTGCACATGAACACATGCACTCACATGCTTTGTGTGTGTACCTCCAATCACACACACACACACACACACACACACACACACACACACACACAAACGCACGCACACATCTACTCGGTTCACTACTTGGCAGCCCCTGACCCTCTGTACATTGCACTCTTTCTTAGGAAACTCAAAGGAAGTTACATGAACTACATACTGAATTCAGACCAGTAGAATTCTGTCAGACCTTGGCGGGCAGAGAAATCTCTGAGTTGGGAATCAACAAGGTAGAAATTGATCAGAGCCAGAGTTTTCAGGGGAACTTAAACACTGGTTCCGAGAAGCATGCGGGACAGTAGAAGGGTGGCACAGGGCCAGGGCCAGCATCAGCACTAGCAACCAGATGCATGAAGGACCACTTGAGGGGGGAATAGCGTCCCAGACACCACCAGTGAACGTCTGCCTGAAGACCAGACCACCTCTACAACAGGGTCACCCACAGGCCAGAACAAGACTGCTCAAGGGAGAAGCAAATGCTGAGAGGGAATGCCAAAAGGCAGACTGGAGACAGGATCCAGCAAACCTGACACCAGGCCAGATAACTTTCACACTGTGTATCTCCACCCGGCTCCCTTCCTTTAGCATTTATTTTTCTTTTCTTGGACTTTCTACTCCTCTATCCTCTTTTACTTTCCCTTTCCATGGGCAGGCAGGGTTTACGGGATCTCTGCATCTCAGCTCCTGATTCAATTGCATTTCTTCATCTCTCTCTGTCTTCAACTTTTGGCCACGACTCTCTCACCTCCCTGCTCCTTTGTCTCTCTCTTCCTCGTCCACATGTTTCCCTCCCACTTTTCCTCTGCCAACCCAACACTCATCACTAGTCTTAGTCTAAGTTTTGTTTTCATTCTCCTTGCCTCTCATATGCACAGGGACTAATGTAAAGTGTTCACAGTGATATCAGAGCCCCCTTTGCTTCCTAATACGATTACACCTAAAGGTGATTCATTTTTATTTGACTATCACTGTACTTTGAATAGGGAATAACCCTTTGATAGTGATTGCTTTTGTATAGTATCCTAAATTTTGGCAGAGTTTTGGGGATCAATCCTGGTTCCCTGGAGTCTGGCCTAAGAGACCCCCTCAACCCTCTGCTAATCTAGTCTCTCTTGAATATTGCAAGCAATCCCTTCATGCTGAAGGTTGTCACATTATGCCCAAATTAAAGGGGACAAAGCCCATTTGCAACAATTAAGTATATCCTGAGATTTTTTTCTAGATAAATAATAGTTCAGCCTGTTAAAAGTGGGGACTTTCTGAACCGTCCATTGGTATTGATTTGTTTTCTATTACTGTAACAAAAATAACTGGGCCAAGTTATCTTTATAAAGAGATGAGGTTGGGGCTGGAGAGGAAGCTCAGGGGTTAAGTCTCTGCCTTGCAGGCAGAAGGTCCTGAGTTCGGATCCTAGGCCCCACGTATAGAGGCCGCGCAGAAGCAGGGGCGGCCTGTGTTTTTGGTCCTGGTAGGGCGGAGCCTGTGAATCCCAAGGCAGAGTAAACAAGGAGGAAGTGGAGGCGGTCCATGGTGGTTCCCAAATTAGTCCGTAGTTCTACACACACATACATACACACACATAATACACACACACGCACACACGCACAAGTGAATAAATAATAAATAAATAAATAAATAAATAAATAAATAAATAAATAAATAAATAAAGAGATGAGATTATTCTGCTCACAGTTTTGGAGCTTAAAAGTGGGACAGTTGCGAGATTGCATAGTAAGGGGTGAAAATGACTTAAATTCATTGCATTCATGTATGAAAGTATCAAAGAATAAAAAATTATTTAATAAAAAAGAAAGTTTAACTGCCATAAGAGTTGTATAATATTTGTGTGCTTACCGTACGAGACTAGGATTTTATCAAAGGGGAGCAAGTACGAGTACCCACTCTTTACTTCCTCCTTTCTGGCTAGCCTTCCTCTTTTATAACTTTTTGCATGTGTGGCCTACGGGGTTTCATCTGGGATGCATGTACAGTTTCTGGGGCACAGATAGCTTCTCAGTGGGTAAATTAGTGAGGAAAGGAGAGCCCCCTTCTCATGTTTAGCATTAGTCATCAATATTCTCTCATGGAGCTGTAGGGTCTCTTGAGATCTTCACATCAGGAGGTTGGTTACAACCACTTCTATTTTTTTGTTTTAAAATTTTATTCTTGAGGCAATCATGTAAAATCATTCCCCCTTTTATTTATTTTCTCTCCCATATTTTATTTTCTCCTTTATTTATTTTCTCCCACATTTTATTTTTTCCTAATCATACAAGCTCAATACGTAACCCCTTCTCTTCTCCAGTCATCCCCCCTGTACACTCTCCCTTCCCCCTTCCATTCACCCCCCCTCCCTCACTATCTTCCAGTGTCTCTCCCTTCCCTTCCCATGTCCTGGAGCATCCTTTTGTGTGAACACCAAACCTCCCTCTGAACCCTCCACCCTAGTGAGGGTTCAGGACTCAGTAGCATAGCCCGGAGCCCCTTCTTGGGCTCCCCGTTAATATGGAAACTTCAGTATGATTGTTTAATCCCTTGCCTCTAAGGATCCTCCTGCCTGGAGCCTCCTCCCTTGTGATTTATGCTAGACTTTGGGGGGTCACTGACATGTCAGCCACTGTGCAGATCACGCAAAATCCAATTCTGCCTGCTGCAACCCTAACTTGTGTGGAGCATCTTGCATATTGTTGGTCCTCCCCATCTTTAGACTCTTACAATCTTGCCGCCCCCTCTTCCAAAAGGTCCCCTGAGCTTTAGGAAGGGAAGAGATTTGGCTGCTCTGGTTCTGGGTGATTAATGTAGGGTCGTTGGTGTTCTGAATTATGGTTTGTTGTTGTTTGCAGTTTGTACTAGCACTTCTTCTTATGCTACACTTCTTGATGGTTCTGTGTTTTAGAGAAATAACACTTTTTCCATCAGCCAATTCTATTAAGCTAAGAAGTAGTTGAAAAAATTTACCCAGAAATTGTTCCATGCTTCCCTGTAGTTCTTTTTCATGAATTTCCTCTTTGTAATCAAGGTTGATCATGCAGCAACTATAACAATTAACTTTTCTGATACTCCACTTAGCAGCCTGAGAAGCCCGAAAAGGTCAGGACAACCATTTTGGCTTACACTGTCATGGAGACAGATTCTATGCTTAGGAATGGGAACCTTGAGACCTATCCTGCTCAAAGTGACAGTGTTGGTAGCAAAATGTTCCTAAAAGGTCAGTTCTACTATTTCCACTCATTGGTTTTCAGACAGGTATATTGTGGCATGTACTCTCCCGCCTCCACCACTGTAGGGAAGAATTCCAACCTTACAGATATTGTCTTCTTGAGTGAAAACTAATCCTGCAGAAGGCTATAGCTTCATGCCATAAAGCCAGTTGATTTTAAATGAAGATCACACCGAGATTTCTATGACTTGAATCCATTGCTATGCCATTGTGGTATATCAATCTGGTAAGATACATTTTTGGGGGGGAGTTAATGTTTATGGAAATAATTAAGACAATCTATGAGTACATCATTTATGATGCTTGCACAAGTTTTGTGGGCAGAGAAGAACACTCATGTGGAAGGTATTCCTGTGACCTGCCAGGGTTCTGTTCAACCACCATAACTCCAGATGACCTGCGAAGGCTCCCAGTCATTTGGATGCGCCCAAATGATCCCTCCCCACAAAGGCTCAGAGTGCCTCTGCCCATCTTGCAGCATCTCCTTCTGATTGGAGAGGAGCACCACTCCCACTCACCACAGCCTGGATACCTGGGCAGATGGCAGTGACCAAGTGGGTGGTTAGTGGGCAGGAGAGCATGTGCGAGCTCCATGCTTTGTGTGTAACCAAGCGAGGTTAGTGAAATCAGCCAAGACTTGAATAAACCCAGAGATAGATTCCTTCACTTACAAAGCATGAAATTGTTTCTCCAAAATTCACTCAAGCAAAGGCAGAAAGCAATTTGAAAACCAGATTTTCAAGAACGGGTAGGTGCAGGGGCTGGAGAGATGGCTCAGGGGTTAAGCCTCTGCCTTGCAGGCAGATGGTCCTGAGTTCATATCCTAGACCCCACATATAGACGCCAGGCAGAAGCGGGGGCCACCTGGGTTTCTGGTCCTGCTAGGGCGGTGCCTGTGAATCCTGGGGCAGAGTAATCAAGGAGGAGGTGGAGGCAGTCCATGGCGGTTCCCTAATTCGCCCGTGGTTCTACACACAACACACACACACACACACATACACATATATGCACGTGCACACACGCACAATTGAATAAATAAATTTAAAAAAAGAGAGAATGTGTAGGTGCAGAGAAAGCCTCCTCATGTCTGTGAACTTTAGATATTACAAATTCAATACCCTGGCAGAATAGAATTAGAAAAAGTCTCTGGAAACATGAAGAAGTATAATGAACATCCACACCGATATATAAGAACCCTATGACTCCTCCCGCTCTTAACCCCTCCCCACCAACACCCTCACCATCCACCAGGAAACAAATGTAAGATACTACTGCTGACCTCGCTGCTGCTAGGCCTGTGACAAGCCTCTTTACTTTGCTTAAACCCTGGTGAACAAAGCTGTGAGTTCAAGTGAGGGCAGAGCACAGACAGAGCTATGGTCTAAGTGATGGCCCATGTGCTCTTGGAACGTTATGCACAGCTTTGGGGTGGATGGATTGGAAGCACCACTGGCTAGCCCCCTGTAGCCCTTCATTTTCCAGCATTCTTGTACTAGGCCTCCATGCTTTGCCATCTTCTGTAGGGGTGTGTGTGTGTGTGTGTGTGTGTGTGTGTGTGTCTGTGTGGCTGTCTGTGCATGCACACATCTGTGTGCACACAGGTGCAGGGAAGCCAGGGTTCAACCTTAAGATCCTTCCTCAACACAGCATCTTCCTTGTTTTTGGAAACAGGGTATTTCACTGATTCCACTAGATCGATTGGCCAACAAATCCTGGAGACCAACCTGTCGTCGCCTCCTCGACACTGAGATTTCAGGCACAAGTCACCATATACAATGTTTTTTTCTTGGGTTCTGGGTATCAAACTCAGCAGAATAAGCACTTTACTGACTGAACTATACCCTCAGCCCTCTGATGTCTTTAGAATTACTGCTATTGACACAGACTCTCTATACCAGCCACTTGAATTCCCAGTGCCTTTCCTACACGACACTCTATTTAGTGGAAAATGGTTGTGATCTCATGTCACTACTTGTGGGTGTGCAAAATGGTAATGGTCCTTGGGGAAAAGTAGATGACAGAAATTGGATGCAAAGGAAGGAAGAGGAAACCCATATCGGTTGCAGTATTTTATCTTTTATTTTTCAAAAAGTTTGAAACACATATGAAAAATGTAAGCACTTATAAATCCTATATAGCAAAGAGTTATTGTATTGTTTTTTGTACTCTGTCCTTTTCAAATTATATCCCTTCCTTACATCATACATCACTGTTCATTATAATTATAATAAGATTATTCTAGGATACAGGTAGAGACCAAGAAAGTAATTCATAAAGCCATTACAGAAAAGGGAAGAAATACAAAAATCATGACAAATTATTACATGATGCAGAAAAAAATGAAAAATCATTGAAAGTCCCCCCATTACCCTTCCCCAGAGTCAAATACTAGCTTAAAAGATATATATCCAAAAATTCTTAATGCATCTACATATATCACACCTATATCAGTTCTAGAAGCATAAGATAGACATTCTCTTGCATGTTATTTTGCTTTACTATACAGTGCATCTTGAAGATGGTCCCCACCAATACATGAAAAGACCCTTTCTTTTATGGCTTTATGGTATTACAGTGTATTGTGACGGCCATAATGAATCCTTTACAACCCTTGGGATAATTGCTCATTTCTCATTTGCTGATTTTTGCTACTAGAGACAAAATTCTAAAGATTTCTGTGAGTCATAAATTCAGGTACATATGCAGAATAAGCTCCTTAAAGGTTAATTGATGGAGAAAATTGGCATATGCATTTAAGTTTTTCATAGCTATAGCCAGGCCATTCCTGCAGATGCACAGTGTATGAAAATATCTCTTACCCCACAATATGGAGGCAGAGC
Organism: Typhlomys cinereus; assembly: GCA_023101885.1. Lineage (NCBI taxonomy): Eukaryota > Metazoa > Chordata > Mammalia > Rodentia > Platacanthomyidae > Typhlomys > Typhlomys cinereus. Next base: position 518,837 of record JALPQD010000782.1, read on the forward strand.
ATGGCATCACTTTTTTGTTCTTGTGCTAGCAAGAATAATGTCTCCACATGTTTAAGAACCATTTTTAATTATTTTTCTGTGTTATTCTCACTTTTGTGTGTCTTTGTCTGTTTTTCTTTCAGAATCTTGGAATTTTTCTCTTCAAGGCACAAGAACTTTAAAAATAGTAATCATTTATTGCCAATGTTCTCCCAGCTTTTTCTTTTGTTTTTTTTTTTTTTTGTACTTTTTTTTTCCTGCAACAATACTTTCACTTGAAATAGTATTTTCCCTCCTGGTTCCTGATGGGAGCCAAATTGCTCCATGCTGAGATCCCTAGAGGAAAGGACTTGTAATATATTTCAAGCTAGAGGAAACAATAATAGACTAATGACATAAATTTTAGGAACACATCTGAACATTTTTAGAGTAAGTTTTTTTGTACTTTTGTAATAGTGTACCTATTCCAAAAATAAATCAATTCTACCTTCAAGTTTATATTCCTTACTATAAGAACTATAAAAATTCCTGTTCTTAGGGAATATGAGAGTTTTGCTATGTTTTTAATTAATGTTTTAGTTCCCAATCACAATGCTAGGTTTCATCACGGTGTTATGAAATAAAAATTGTTTTTTAATTCTCATTCCCCGCTTTTCTCCCTCAGCTCCAGTCTCCTTTGTGTACTCCTAGCCCCCCCATGCACCCTAACACTCATGTGTCCTCTCACCCTCTTTCCTCCTGTTTCCTCAACACTTTTTTCTAGTACTGTGGTCTGTACCCGCGCTTGTCCTCAGTACATACGTGGAAGCATCATAATCTAGGATCCACAAATGACACAAAATATTTTGATCTTTTAAAGTATTAGTTATCTGATATAACACAATACTTTTCACATACCTAGATTTTCATGATTTACTTTAACTATTTTTTAAACTTTAGTGTGTGTATGTGTGTGTGTGTCTGTGTCTGTGGGTGTGGGTGTGGGCCTGTGTGTGGGTGTCAGAGGGCACTGTTTGTCCCTGTGGTAGAATAAGGGTGGCTTCATCCTGGATTGCTTTTATCTCTTCTGCTTGGCCCAGGGATTTCCCAACCTCCGCCCACTAAGGCTGGAAGTACAGGCTGCCTTGGTTTCCTCCTGACATTTTTATGTGGTACTTGGGATCCGAACTCAGGACTTTAGGCTTGTGAGGCAGTCTTAACCCCTGAGTCACCTCTCCAGCCCTACCTTTGCTGTTTTTAATAGAGAACTAACTCTGTTTGGTTTTATTTTGTTTCTGTCTCTCAGAAGAGATAGGTTCATTTGGTTTTACATACTGAGGGACTTTCTTCTAAGAAACCTGCAGCACTTTGGGAATTTATATTTTCCAGCAATGGCCTTTGAAAGACTAATTGAAAAACTCAAGATGCAGGGAAGAGGGGGGCTTATTCACTTTATCATCCCCTAAACTGCATGCAAACAAAGCCTGTTCATTCTCCCCCGTAGTCCTCGGTCTAATAAACCAATAAAATGGGCACAGCGTTATCTCCCTATGGGGCGGTGCTGATTTTGTCATTAAGTTGTAACTTAAGACTCTCTGCAGGAATAATATTACAAAGAGCAGAGACTGTAAATAAGCAAAACTTTGCATGAAGTATTTTAAGTGATAGGAGTCAAAACACTAACACTAATACAAAGTGAAATGGGAAATAAAAACATATAATGTGGGATCACAAAAATTCTAGTTTAGAGATTATGATCTTACATTTCAAAATGTCTTGCTCATCCCTGAACTTTATAAGGGGTCACACTTTCTCTTTCCATTCTTTATACTTTCTCTGTACACCATACTTTTACAAATGACTGTGTGAAGAATAATGAAAAATGTGAGTTCATGTGACACAGATAGCTTAATAATCTTCTCAAAACTAGCTTTTCCCTCACTGAGTACTTCCCGCCCATTCTAAATAACCAGTCTTTCCCACTAAGCACACACACACACACGCAGGCACGAACACGTGCACATGCACACGTGCGTACACGCCCACACATTCTCTGATCTCAGGGCCCACTACTCTCTGGTATCCTGAATTGCCATCTGAATTATTTGTACCTGCATTTTTTCATTGGTTGTTACCTCGAGAAGGAAAAATCTCAGGGATATTACTTGTCCCACTAACTCTAATCCCTGAGATCCAGGACAGTATAGGACTTGCAAGTGAATGCTCATGAATTGCTTGGTGTTTAAATGTTTAGATTAAAGAGTTTCTCAGCTTCCTAGTGATGAAGCATACTTAATTAAAGACTGACCTGTTCCTATCAAAGACAAACCTTCAAAATGTAGAGATTGTGTTTTGCTCTGGAAGCCAGACAGAGCAAAATGTTGTGGAAAATGGCTGTCTGGTTTGCCATTGGGAGGATCCCAAATACTATGTTTCTTTCCAGGCCTGAAAATCGGTGGATGCTGTCCAGCGCAATGTGATTACCCGGAACATCCAATGAATCCATGACCTGTACTAGTGACTCGGATTCCTCATAGAGCTGAGACATGGATCTCCTCCTCATTGCTAACTGAAGCATTCCTTTGTATCTTTCTATGTCACTTGCTCTGCTGAAAAGCACAGCAACATCCTGGGGGTAGTAGCCATGCCTCCAGAAATACTGACATTTCTCTGCTATATAGATGGCCATCTGCTCCGAAGTCAAGTTCTCCATAACCTCTAGGTTGCCTGAAACACCCTGAACCCATCCAGGATCTGGGCACATCACCAAAGCCTCTCCAGGGATGTTAGGTGGAGGATGTTCTCTGATTTCCTTCATTCTATCTTGTAGATACTTGGCTATTTCATCTCTGTAGCGGAGCATCCTGCTGAGCAGAATTTTGGGCTCCTGGTGTTGGAAATCAGAGAGACCATGGAAGCACAAGTGCTTGGTCTGAAAATAGTCCAGAAAAACATAGAGAATCCCTGGGCAATCCATTCGTCTCTGGGTGATGTGTTTAGCCTTCCCATACCAGTCCCCATCTTCAGTGCGGAAATTCTGAGCTTCATCAATGATTATGTGTTGGATATTATCAAAGTTATTTCTCATGAAAGTATTTCGGGTTACCACTTGGCAGATGGTTCTCCTGCTGCAAGTATAACAAACACAATCAAGTTGTGTCCTCAGTCAAACAAAAGAAGCCCACCTACTTTTACACTCCCTGGGCATAGTAAATTCAACATGAGCTTTTACCATGTGAAGCCACAGCAGTCAAAATTACCCCCACACGATCCCTAAGAAAGGAGGAAAAAGTGATAAAGACAGTCCACATACCTCACAAACCTCTTCAAGGGAATGTTCTCACAGATGTAGAGAATATCCTCTGGTTGACAGTGAAATACATTCATGATCTTCTCCATGATCCTGAGGGCCAGGATGGTCTTCCCTGACCCAGGTAAGCCATGAACGAACAGCTGCCTGGTTTGGTAAAGATTCTTTGAAAGCAATTCATACTGTTCATCCGTGAGCAGGAACAAAACCTCAGAGCCCAGCTCTTCACTCAAGAAGGACTGGAAGCCAAGCAAGACGATCACAAGGGATTGTAACAGAGCTTCCATCTGCTCCATGGTGGTAAAGTTATAGGATTCAGGATAAACGTGAATTTCTGAGCTATGTCTGGGCTCCACGGTACCATCAGGCTTCAACAGGAAGATCAAGGGGGTGATGCCTAACCTCCCAGTGTAACCACCTGTGTTTACCAACTTCTGCTTTAGAGAATGGGCAACTCTCATGGAGTAATACTTGTAAGTCAGATCATACTTGTTGCAAATAGTGTAGAGGATTGGGGTGTTGTTCTGAGGAATTAGAAGGGCATCACAGATGACACCCGGCTTCCTTTCAATACCCAGGTCCACAGCCCAGCTGTGGGAGAAAATCAGTATCCCCTGAGAGAAAGCACGCATTTCCTTATTTATTAAGTCTCTTAATCCTCTGTGTTGCGAGACAAGTTCCTGGTAGGTGCGCTTCGGAATATACCGAATGCTGTTGGGTGACACTAGACAGAGAAAGAATTGATGTGTGTCAGAGCATCACCAGACAAGCTAGTCATCACTATTCTATCTTGCAGATCCCACCAACATTTGGGCCCTACAGTAGGTTATACATTAGAAACAAAAAAATAAACAGTTCTGAGTCTAGTGGAACTGATAACTGGCTGCAATCAACAAAGACAATAATTGTGAGTACCAAGTAGTAAGGGCCACTGGACAGAGTCACGCAAGTATTATGAAAGCACCAATGAAAAGCCCAGAGTAGGAAAGACAGCAGGGAAGTCGTTTTGAAGGAGACAGTTGAGTTGACTTTCCCACGATGACTTTAAGCTACCAGCTGAAGGATAGGAAAACGGGGAGATAATCAAAAGGGGAAGTGTGTGTATGGAGGTACAACCAAGGTTTATGTGGGAACGCCACAAGGATTGTGTTGCCATAAGCAAGAGGCAAAGGGGAAGACAAGGTCTTGGAGGAAGGTACTCAGGGGCAGAAAACTTAGCAAAAACTGTGTGCTGGATGGTTTGGGTCTGAAGAACAGATCAATAACTGCACAAGTTTTGGCCTGGGTGAGAGTTTGGCCACAGGAGGAAGCATAGAGTGGGGTTCCTTTCTTTGGAAAATGATGTATTTTGCATCATGATCCTGGTGGTGGTTACACAAATTTATGTGTGTTCTAAAACTCTTAAGCTGTGTAACAAAAAGTCTGTTTTAGACTGAGGAGGTGGCTAAGGCGTTAAAGCCTTTGCTTCATAAGCAAAGCATCTGTTTCAGATTCCCAGATCCCATGTGAAACACTGCCAGGCAGATATGGCTCTAGCCTGTAATTATAGCTGTAGGAGGCAGAGCCTGGGAAAACCCAGAGGAAAGCAATGGAAGAGCAATCCAGGATGATCCCCAGTGTCACCCTTGGGCCTCCACAAGAGCATTCAAGTGCTCTCGTGCACACATGTCTACACACATGTGCACCCACTCACATGCTAAAGACACACACACAAAAAAAACTCTATTTCATGTATGTAAATTTTAAATATTTTAAAGAACCTAAAAATGAGTGTGTATATAAAGAATAAAGGTACACATAAAAACTTTTGGAAATATATGGACATGCTATGCATTCAATGTGTGTGTGTGTGTGTGTGTGTGTGTGTGTGTGTGTGTGTGTGAGGTTCTTAAGAATGTTCAGGTTATAAGACTTAATTTGGATTCTAATACAAATTACGAATCCCATTTCATAAAAAATCAAGTGCACATGAAGTTATATTTCAAATTCAGTGTAGAAAGAAGTATCAAACATAAATCCAAACCTTTGGTTTGGTTAGATGGTGGATGGACTCTCCTACTGATAGATACATAATTTCAAAAAGAAACACTAAAAGTGGTACTTTATACAAAGCCAACTGCAGACTCTAAAGAAGAAAGAAATGGGTTGTCATAACAGGAGATAAGTTTGGGGAGTGTTTACTTGGTCAACAAACTCTCCTATAAGCAGCTGGCCACACAATACAGTCTGTCTTAGCTAAGAGAAATGCTATAGTTACTTCTATCAAAATGTATCGAACTCTGCATATATCCAAGTACCACTTTAAATTAATATTGATTTGGGAATAATTCAAAACAAGTACAAGAAATGAGATGCACAAAGGAAAGGTTAATTCATGGCCATATTGATTTTGTATTAATAAGACTATCAAATAAAATGTTTGGAAAAAAGAATAGTATGTGCTTTAAAACTGAGTGCTTTTCCTGCATATGGACAATTCATCAGCAGAAATTATTAAAACATACAGACTCCACTCTAGGAATAAAATTTTACACATGAAATACCAATGTATATAGAATAACTAAAACATATCATAGTCTATTGATTACATGTTAATAAGTATACTCTGTATCTCTGAAGTCAGATACATCTTCTAGTTCAATGGGCAATATTTCTTCTTCAGTGTTAATAAAATGATAGCACATTGTTTTCCTAAGTTTGACAAAATATAAGAAAGAAGATGCTAATTAACAGCATTCCATGTTCAATATTCCAAAGCATGATATATTAACCATTGTAAAAAATTATGATTATACCTAATCCATTTTTTATTTAATATATTGACCACTACAATAATATCAGATTAATTTTTTTTCTTTTTGAGGCAATGACATGATTCTAAACTTCTAGAAGAAAAACATGGGCAAAAGTGTATCTGGATTTACTTTTCTTATGATAATTTTGTAATTGCTACAATGGAAAATTATTCTTTAGAGGACACTTCAGCTGTTTGTAGAAAATATGTGTTGTACTGTATAAAACAAACAGACAAAAAAACCTGGTATCTCTCTTTTAACTTTATATTTTTGCATTTTGACACCCCAAAATAAAACCATCCACGCACATTTTCTATTAAGAGCTTCAAAGGTCTTTTTTTTTTAAACATTTCAGACCTTGAACTTTCCTGACTTGGCTTTGTATGCAATATAACACAGGCATCAAAAGTGTGAAGAAATGATCAACATTTTCTAAAGTACCTTACCTGGAAAGTAATTCTTCTGCTGCTCTTTCAGACACTTCAAGCCCTTAAGACTGCACACAGTACTGCTTCGGGGTGTGGCGTAGGACTTTCTCCGTGCAAGGACTAATTCAGGAAACCTGGAGAGATCTTAGGGAACAAGAACCAAGGGTTAAGTAAAACAGAGACAGACCCTCCTGCATCAGAGCTACATGCATAGCTCAAGGATATGCTCCAGACGTATTTATGCTTATATCCTGATCAGCTCAGGAAATCCTACTGAAGTTAATAAGAGTAGTGTGGTACAACAGTTTTGATGATATTGAGGCAAAGGATTTTATGTTTTTAGAACACTACTTTAAATATATGATTATTAAGATGGATGTGAGATTCTGAGAAGATTCTGAGATGTTCATTTGCACTAGCTATTGGTTGTCTTCAATCTAATTTCATCATATTTTTCATTTTCCAAAGCAGATATGTGCTGCATGTTGTTCTCCACCTTCTCAATTATGGTTAATATCACATCGTTGGACTTCCAAAATGGAAACATGGGATAACCGTGTTTTGGTACTGTTTTGGTATAAAAACATAAGCAGAATATACTGAATGTTTTTTTAAAAAGCTAGAAGAAATGATTAAGACTGCTTTTACTACAAATAATGATAAATGTATGGAAATATACATATCCTAATGTGAATATTTTACAATGTATACATGGATCAAAACATCACTTGCTATCCATAAGTATACATTCGCAATTTAATTTAAAAAGCAAAACAAGGGGGAGCAGAAAAATAGCTCAGTGAATGAGGTGCCTGCTTTCAAACCCGGAGACTTGAATTCCATCCCTGGAAAACCACATGGTGGAAAAAGAAGACAAAACAGATGTCTTCTGACTATCACCCTGTTTCCCTCTCTCTCTCTCTCTCTCTCTCTCTCTCTCTCTCTCTCTCTCTCTCTCTCTCTCTCTCTCTCTGTTAAATAAATAAATAAATGAAGGAGTTTTTGAAAGGTGAAATAAGACAGAAGTGAAACAATCTGAAAAGAAGAAAATATTCCAGCAGCCAGTCAGAAATACCCCTTCCAGCAGCCAGTTATCACTACTTATTCCAGGAATCATCAAGAATGGAAGGCAGAGGAAAATGGCAATCAATCAGTTGGAAAGGACACATCTGTCTATATGGAAAATGATTCCCCTAATAAATAAATGTTAGCTTGTCATCAGAAAGAGAGAAACTTTAATATGAACGTTAGAACGGATGTGCCAAGCATGGTGGCTCCCAGGACTCTGGAAGGCTGACGCAGGAAGATTTCAAGTTTGAGGCCAGCCTGGCCTACCTTGTCGCAAACAGGAAAACAAACGATGTGAAATCAAAAATAATTCACTGCATGTGTTCCCGGTACCAACCTCTAATGGGATTACTAGCCACGACATGCATGGAATGCATAATATGCAAGGAAGGTAGAGGGAGGAAAGGGCAATGACATGTCATCTATAGGAATCAATCTCTCCCCAAATCCTCTCTGCACTCCACCTCCAGCACCCCAGTAAACATTACAAATCATTGCTCTTGTTCCCTCACCTGGGTCGCTCTCGATCATCCAAGTTGCCCACTCTTTGGTGGTGAGCTGCTTCACTTGGTTGTTCTTGATTTGCCAGGAACTAGGCACCTTGGCGAATGCCGCACAGCAGAATCGATCCACTTTGATAGCACAGACATATCCATGGAGAGTCCCCCTGTCATATACTTCTAGGAGTCTAGTGGTATATTGCACTCTGTGACTCTGTGCACAGAAGTGATGGACAGGTACCTTCTTGATACAGCCATCAATATTATTTAACAAGATACGAATGTTTATTGCCTCATTCTCACATCCAATGACTTGCTGGGTCTCATCATGCACACCAAAAAACACATATCCTCCTTCAGTGTTGGCAAATGCAGACACGTACGCAGGGAGTTTCTCCTTAATACTCTGAGACAGGTCTGCTGGGAACATTTGAAACTCAACATGCAGGGACTCAGTAAGATTGAGTTTTTCCAGGTATTGAAGCTGCGCCCTATCAAATAAATCAGCAGCCGTAATGAGTCCTTCAGAGCTCTCACTAGACTGTGCTTCCAGTGGACCTAATGGGTTGGAATCACTGACATTCACAAGAGCCTGAGCCCTTCCTCTGAGGAAGGCCAGCGCTTCTAGAGAATCCATGACTTCAGTTGCTGTCTCAAATCTGTGGTACAACTGGGAACACAGGGTAGCGAGCCTGACGCCAGAGGCTGCTACGTCCCATGAACTCACAAATATTAAAAAGACGTTTCCCTGCTGCATCTCATCTAAATAGTTTCTGAACATCGGAGGCACATCCAGTCCTACTCCATGAGTTTCATAATTATAGTCCTCGTTCTCAATCTCGACCTTGATCACTCCCCCACCCGAATTCAGCAGAGCACATATTTCTTGCAAGATGAATTCATTCTGCTCTATTCTCAGGTAAGGGTCCATTTCCATCCTTTGCTGAATCCCAAGGGTGGCTTTGCCTCCATCTACAATACACTCAGCAAAGTTGAAGTCCAGATCAGTCAGAAAACTCATCTTCTCAGCCTCCAGATGAAACACTTGCCTAAAAGTCAAAGAGAGAATAAAAGAAAAAGAAAAAGAAAAAAACATGGAACCATTAGAACAGGACAAGAATGAGGGATAAAAAAATAACATTTAAGGTCATCTTTCTGACAATGGCCACCTACTCCCACATAGCTTGAGGACAGTTCTGTTCACGAATGAAGCATGTAGGGCTTTTGGAGTAGCTAAGTCTTCTGCAAGAAAAAAACAGAAAATTTTACAATGATACACCCAGATTAGAAGTTTTTCTACGTATAAGTAAGTAATCTCTGGGTATGGTGGTGTTTGTTGTCTATCTTGATCCTACGTTCTTCTCTACTGACTGAGATTTGGGTAATATTCAGATTATTTTATGTCTATTTGGGGAAGAAATAAATCTGATTGGTGGGTCATTGCTGCAACGGAGTATTGAGAAGATTCTTTAGTACCTCTTGATCGAGATGGTTTTGTAAAAATAAAAATTACATACACACACACACACACACACACACACACACACACACACACACACACAGAGGATATCCTATGCAGCACAAACATGACCCATGCTGACAGCTACACATGTTAGGAATTGCTGGTAGAATGTGGAGTTTTCCTAAGTAAGGACAGAAAATCAACAATTATTTAGAATAATGAGATGGCAGTTTGAGATGGACTTTAGAGGTTTCTAGCACGTTCATAGTGGGAGCACTGAGTGATGCTATGCATCAGGATAAAAGAGCAGTTATGAGGGCAACACAGCCCTGTGATTAATAAATTTCAGCCAAGTCGTGGAGGATGAGAAAAAAAAAGATCATGGACCAACACACGCGGAATTATAAATCCCTAAGTAGGACCATGTGGGAGGAAGTTAGTCACAGCAGGTGTGCCTTCTTGGCCCTGGCCTCCTTCTGTTCCTTCTCTCTGCTTCGTGGCTGCCATTCTCTGGATGTGTCTGTCTTGTCACACATTTAAAGCAATGGAGCCACATTACCGTGGCTTGTAACCTTTGAAACTGTGGCCCAGAATCATTTTTCCTACCTTTAAATTGTTTATCGTAGGCTATCTTATCTCAAACAAACAGGAAAACAGAGGATGTGGAACTAGAAATAAGTAGTTCCAGCCATGAAAAGTCTAGCCAGCACAGAACATGATTACTAAGGGAAGATGAACTGCTTGACTAAATCTGACCAACTGATTCAGAACTGGTCTACAGTTAGGAAAAGGTAGACTAGAGAAAACTCAGAAAACCATAAGCAGATTTAACTAGTCAGCCTGGTGGAAGCTCAGAAGCAGGATGATGATAAGAATGCAGACAGTAAAGCCCCTGCTCATAACATTTAACTCAGATGGAAACGATGATAACTTTTGGGAGTTGAACTTCAGGCTATGTGTGTTTACATTCTAACAATAACAGCAACAACAAAACTTGTCTGCAGTAAGTTTGTGTCCTGAGACTGTGCATGAGGCCAAGGTCAAAGATGATGTGCTAATGCATCTGGCAAAAGAAATTTCCAGTAGTGAGGGTTTCATTGGCTGCTTTAAATCATATTTACACTGAGAATTATGAGCAAAAAGCAGGGTGTAAAGATATAAGATGCAGCTCTCTAATACTTTTATAATGTACATATCTCACTCTTTATCAACACAGCTACAACATCATTGTAGATAAGAACAATGCTAAGAGCTTGGACTTTTATGACTATAACTTACTTACAGTTGTGCCTTATAATACCTCGTACCTATATGGTTCCTTATGACATTTTGTATTTTAAGCTTAGGCCAGAGGATTGCAGTTAGCACGGCTATGTGAGAATGGCTTCCCAGCTCTTTAGAGCTCACATAATGGCACTGCTGGGTGCTCTAGTAGTGGACACAGAGCTGCAGGATTTAATGCTTGCCTTGTTGGATATGTTTTAGTCTTTTCTAAGTCCCCATTCCTCACTTTTAGAACAAGGGTTTTTACTCTGTGTCACTGTAACTAGGAAATATATACCTTCCTTTTTTTATTGCATTTCATAGTTAGGAGTTTGTCTTCGATCTTCAAACATATTTGGCATTTGTACTTATAAGCAGTACGGGAACTTTTGAGACTCTGTGGAAGAATCTGGTGCATTTGGGGGTTGTACACAGGAAAGTTATGTTACATGACATCATGGCTGTAATAATTACTCTTGTGTATTGCTATGACAAAACATTCAAAGTCAAGCAACGTAAGAGAGAAAGGGAGATTTATTTAGCTTACAGTTCCAGAGGGAAGATACAGTCTTTCATGGTGGAGGATGACATGTCTGGCTGGACGAAGCTGGAGGCTATGTCACACCCATCCAAGAGGCTGAGAGCTACCAGACTGCTTGCTGCAAAGGCAGACTCCTCCTGGAGGTGGGGTGAGACTAATCCACCTCAAGGCCCACCCCTTGTGACAGCCTTCCTCCAGCAAGGCTCCACCTCTCAAAGGTTGACACCTTCCCAAACACATGACACTTCCATCCATGACAATGACTTTGTCGATACCTTTATTTGTAGGTTAAGTCTGCTTGAAAAAGATGTCATTGAGTGTCAAATTGACAAGCTATGTGTCTATGAAAAAATCTCCAGAAATTATAAGAACTCTGATATGATCAAACCTCTAACTTACAGAAGGATTCAAAATTTGAATAGACTATTGGGAGATAGTGGTACTTTGGAAAGCAGGCACATTGGAAGAAGTGAGCAACCAGGGGCATGTCTTTGGGGATAAATATTGACCCTAGTAACTTCTTTCTACTACTTTTTTTTGTTTCCTGGTTACCAAACAGTGAGAAATTTTATTTTGCCACAGCCTTCTTCTAGGAGGTTCTGTCCTACCACAGGACTAAAGCAATGGAGCCAGTCAACCCTTTGCTGAAATCTTTGAAACCAGGAGTCAAAAGAAATCAGTCCTCACATGAATTGTTTGAATTGAATACTGAATGATAACTAACAAAAAAAAGATCTCAAACTATATTTTATTGTATCATCAAAATAATAATCTTATCATAAAACAGCCATGTAAATATAATGAACCAGAATTACTACCATTCTCACAAATTCAAGAATAATCACTAGCTCCCTTCCCTCCACTCCGCCGACTGGGACGCGCATGTGGTCCAGCTGGGCCTCACCGCGTGACCTAGGTAAGCTCCAAGCACCCCCGCCCACCCCCAGAACCCCAGGCCGCCCAAGGGACCCAGCTCCTCCCACCATCCAGCCGGAGCCTCCGCGCACGGCCTGGGAGGAGGAGGACACCCCCCTGTGCCCGGGCCAGCCCCCAGGTCCCCCAGGTTAAATAGCGCCCTGCCGACGCCCCATCCTCCCTTCCCTTCACTCCGCCGCCCGGATCGCATGCGGTCCAGCCTGGACTCACCTCCACGTAGGTAAGCTCCGTCTCCACCCACCCCCAAAACCCCAGGCCAAATAATTCAGTTTAGTGAAAAACTCACAGAAATTGAAAGAAGATCTTAAGAGTTAAAACGACAATGCCAAAGTCAAAGTGCAAATCCATGAGAAACAACACTCAAGTAAACAAATCTCCCACTGAAGGAATTAATCCCATAATGTTACACTCCAACCAGAACAAACCCACGGAAAATGGCCAAGAAAGCCTGACCCAGGATAACGACCTTCAAAATATGATCATTACCATGTTCAATACTATGAAAGAGGAAATCCAGGAGGAATTAAAAAATCGAATCAATCGCTTTGAGAGGAACACAACAGACACTTAGAGGAGTTGAGAAAAACAGTGCAAGAAACAAAAACTGGCATAGAGCAGTTAAAGCAGACTCAAAGAGAGTTTAAAACTGAGCTAAAAGACAAGTTATCTTCAACCCAGAACTCCACAGAGAGTCTTATCAGCAGAACCTAAGGAAGCAGAAAACAGAGTTTCAGATCTTGAAGATAAAATGGGAGTATGAATCAGCTCAATAGAAGAGGTTGTTAAAGCCAAAAAGATACTTGAGAGAAATATCCAAGAGATATGGGACACCCTGAAGAAGCTTAGCATGCGTATTCATGGAATAACAGAGCAAGAATCTCAAAATACCACCCCTGAGGAAATTTTTCAAACAATCATCAAGGAAAACTTTCCTCATCTAAAAAAAGAGAGGCCCATCCATATACAAGAGGCATTCGCACCCCAAACAGATAGGACAAAAACAGAAGCTCGCCATGGCAAATAATAGTCAAAACACTCCACATTCAAGATAAAGACTGGTGCTGAGAGCTTCAAGGGAGAAAAAACAAGTCACTTTCAAAGGTAAACCTATTAAAATAACAAATGACTTCTCAGTCGAAACAGTAAAAGCAAGAAGAGCTTGGAGAGACATACTTCAAGTACTGAATGAGCAAAAATGTCAACCCAGGCTGATTTACCCTGCAAAACTGTCCGTCATGATCGAGGGGGAAAGAAAAATCTTCCAGCACAAAGACAACTTGAAGGGATACATGTCCACCAAACCAGGCCTTCAAAAAATGCTAGAAATGATACTCAAGCTTCAAGAAAAAAACAGGCATATCCAGGAGAACAGAAGGCAAGTATAAAACCATTGAAAGCGAAGCAATATACTTATAAAAACTATTATACATAATAAATGTCTGGAATTAAAATTGGTTTCTCCATAATAACACTAAATGTTAATGGACTTAATTCACAGATCAAGAGACACAGATTACAAATTTGGATTAAAAATCACAATCCATCAATCTGTTGCCTGCAGGAAACCCATCTCACCACAAAAGATAGGCACGCTCTAAAAATAAAAGGCTGGTCAACAATTCTACAAGCTAATGGAAGCAGAAAACAGGCAGGGGTAGCCATTATGCTATCAGACAAAGTGGATTTCAAACCAAAGAAAATTATAAGAGACACGGATGGATACTACATTTTAGTCACAGGTACAATTCACAAGGAAGACTTCACAATACTGAACATATATGCACCCAATACGGGCCCCTCCACATTCATTAAGAAAACCCTACAGCGTCTAAAGCAAGAAATCAACCCCCAAACGATAATTCTTGGGGACTTCAACACCGCCCTCTCTACATGGGATCGATCAACAGGTCAAAAGCTTAACAGAGACACTTTGGACCTTAATCAAACCCTTAAAGAAAAGGACCTTACAGATCTCTATCGAACTTTTCACCCACGCACCAAAGAATACACATTTTTCTCAGCAGCACACGGAACTTTCTCCAAAATGGATCACATACTGGGCCACAAAACGAATCTACACATATACAAAAAAGTTGAAATTCTAACCTGTGCCCTGTCAGACCACCATGGCCTAAAGCTGGACATCCACAACACAACAAACAAGAGAAAATACACTAAATCCTGGAAACTTAACAATATGATGCTGAATGAGAACTGGATTCAGGAAGAAATTAAAAAGGAAATTCAAGATTTCCTGAAAGCAATTGATAATGAAAATACAACTTACCAAAATCTCTGGGACACAATGAAACCTGTTCTAAGAGGTAAGTTCATAGCTCTTAATGCCTACATCAAAAAAATGGAAACATCAGAAATAAGCAACTTAACAATGCAGCTTAATGCTTTAGAGAAACTAGAGCAATCTGATCCCAAAGGTAGTAGAAGAGAGGAGATTAGCAAATTAAGGGGAGAAATATCTGAAATCGAGATTAAGAAAACGATAGAAAAAAATCAACCAGTCAAACATCAAAAAAATGGAAATATCGGAAATAAACAACTTAACAATCCAGCTTAAAGCTTTAGAGAAACTAGAGCAATCTGATCCCAAAAGTAGTAGAAGAGAGGAGATTAGCAAAATAAAGGGAGAAATATCTGAAATCGAGATTAAGAAAACAATAGAAAAAAATCAACCAGTCCAAAAGCTGGTTCTTTGAAAAAATCAATAAGATTGATACAGCCCTAGCTAAATTAACCAAAAGCAAGAGAGAGAAAACCCAAATTAACAAAATTAGAAATGAACATGGAGTTATCACTACTGATACCCAAGAAATCCAGAGAATTATATCATATTTCAAAAAATTATACTCTGTGAAGTTTGACAACACAAAAGAGATGGATGAATTTCTAAGTAAACACAACTTACCTAAATTGAATCAGGAAGTTGTGAATTATTTAAATAGTCCTATAATATATAAGGAAATTGAAGAAGTAATCTCAAATCTTCCCACCAAAAAATGTCCTGGACCAGATGGATTCAGCACAGAGTTCTACCAGACATTTAAGGAGTTAATAACACCAATACTCCTTAAACTGTTCCATCAAATAGCAAAGGAAGGAACACTACTAAATAACTTCTATGAAGCTAATATCATCTTAATCCCAAAACTTAATAAAGATTCACTTAAAAAAGAAAACTATAGGCCGATCTCTCTGATGAACACAGACGCAAAGATTCTCAACAAAGTCTTAGCAAATCGGATTCAAAAACACATTAAAAAGATCATTCACAGGGACCAAGTAGGCTTCATCCCCGGCAAACAAGGTTGGTTCAACATACGCAAATCAATAAATGTTATTCATCATGTAAACCAGTCCAAAGTCCAAGACCACATGATACTCTCGAAAGATGCAGAAAAAGCTTTTGACAAGATCCAACAGCCTTTTTTGATCAAAACGCTAGAGACAGTCGGAATGGAAGGAACCTTTATCAATATAATAAAAGCTGTATACAACAAGCCCACAGCAAGGATTATGCTCAATGGGGAACAATTGGAAGCATTCCCACTTCCCACAAGGCTGTCCACTCTCACCACTTCTATTCAATATTGTACTTGAAGTCTTACTTCTATTAATATTGTACTTCATAAGACAAGAAATGGACATAAGAGGCATTCAAATCGGCAAGGAAGAAGTCAAGCTATCCCTATTTGCAGATGACATGATCTTATACCTAAGTGATCCCAAAAACTCCACCAGGAAGCTCCTGGAACTAATTGAGAAGTTCAGGAGGGTGGCAGGATACAAAACAAATGTGCAAAAATCAGAGGCCTTCCTATATGCCCAGAATGAAAGAAGTGAAAAAGCCTTGAGAGAAACAATCCCATTTACTATAGCCCCTAAAAAAATGAAATACCTTGGTATAAACCTAACCAAGGAGGTAAAAGACCTTTACAATGAAAACTTTAAAACCCTAAAGAAAGAAATAGCAGAAGACACCAGAAGGTGGAAAGACCTCCCTTGTTCATGGATTGGCAGAATCAACATCGTAAAAATGAACATCCTACCAAAGGCAATATACAAATTCAATGCTATACCAATTAAAATCCCAAAGCAATTCTTCAAAGAAGCTCAGGGAAATTTGCGGAAGAGGGGGGCGGTAAGAGTGTAAGAGCATAAGGATGGGAGGAGCAATGATATGTAAGATACTCTATACTAGTTAGGGCTGAAGCAATCATAATTGGACTTTGCATGCCCTGTGCATTGTCCAACACACTGTTGACCTCACAAAGTCTAGCATCTGCTAAAGGCACCAAGATCCTTGGAGGCAAAGGATTGGCAGCCACAGCAGTGTTCCTATACCTAAGGGGAGCACGGTAAAGCGTTCGGGAAAGGCCACTGGGTCCTTGTACGTCATCGGAGAGAGGGCCAGAGGAAAATCAGACATGCACAAGAAAGGACTCTCTGGGAATTGGGGTGGGAGGCACTGGGGGATGGGGAGGGAAAGAGGTGGGGAGGGGGAGCAGGGGGTACGGGGGGAGGAGGAGGGAGGGAGGGAACTGGTGTACCTAATAAGTTTGTATGAGCTGAAATAAAAAAAAAAATGAACAGCCTACCAAAGGCAATATACAGATTCAATGCTATACCAATTAAAATCCCAAAGCAATTCTTCAAAGAAGTTGACCAAACAATCTCAAAGTTCATATGGAGGCACAAAAGACCCAGGATAGCAAAGACAATCCTGAGTAAGAAAAACACTGCTGGAGGTATACAAATCCATAGTTATAAAGACAGCCTGGTACTGTCTCCAAAATAGACACACAGATCAATGGATAAGGATTGAAGACCCAGATATAAGCGCACAAAATTACAGCCATCTGGTCTTTGACAAAGGGGCCCAAAGAATCCAATGGAAAAACAACAGCATCTTCAACAAATGGTGCTGGCAAAACTGGATCTCCACATGCAGAAGATTAAAGCTGGACCCGTACTTGTCACCATGTACAAGACTTAATTCCAAATGGATCAAGGACCTTGATATCAGGCCAAAGACTATAAAAACCATAGTTGAAAGGATAGGGAACTCCCTCGAGCTGATTGGGCTAGGCCAACAGTTCCTACACAGACATCCAATGGCACAGTAACTGCTACCAACTCTCAACAGTTGGGATCTTGTGAAATTAAAGAGCTTCTGTTCAGATAAAGAGATTGTAACATGAGCGCAAAGGCAACCCACAGAATGGGAGAAAATCTTCACTAACCACACATCTGATAGAGCTCTGCTGTCCAGAGTGCACAAAGAACTTAGAAAACTAAACTCCAAGGAAAACAATGGCCCAATTAAAAAATGGGCCCTGGGGGGTTAAGCCTCCGCCTTGCAGGCGGAAGGTCCTGAGTTCGGATCCCAGATCCCACGTATAGACGCCAGGCGGAAGCGGGGGCGGCCTGCACTTCTGGTCCTGGTAGGGCGGAGCCTACGAATCCCGGCGCAGAAGGAGGTGGAGGCTTCCACGGTGGTTCCCGAATTCGTCCGTGGTTCTACACACACACGCACACACACGCGCGTGCACATACATACGCACACACCCACAATTGAATAAATAAAAAAAAAAAGAAATTTAAAAAAAAAAAAAAATGGGCCCTGGAACTTAAAAGAAACTTTACCAGGGATGAAATTAAAATGTCTAACAAATACCTTAAAAAATGCTCCACTTCCTTAGCCATCAGGGAAAGGGAAATCAAAACTTCCCTGAGATATCATCTCACCCCAGTCAGGATGGCAAAAATCCACAATACAAACAACAACAAATGTTGGAGAGGATGTGGAGAGAGGGGAACTCTCCTACATTGCTGGTGGGAATGCAGGCTCATACAGCCACTCTGGCGAGCCGTCTGGAGATTCTTAAAGAAATTAAAGATTGAAATGCCATATGACCCTGCTATTCCACTTTTGGGTATAACCCTCCATACAGCAGATGTTCACCTCGATAGCACAAGCACGACCATGTTCATAGCAGCACTGTTTACAATAGCAAAGTCATGGAATCAACCCAAATGTTCAACAGTTGACGAGTGGATAAGGAAACAGTGGTACATCTATACAATGGAATACTACTCAGCTATCAAAAAGGATGAATTACTGGAATTTGCCGGGAAATGGATGTCATTAGAAACAATTATATTAAGTGAAGTATCCCAAACCCAGAAAATTAAGCACCGTATGCATTCCCCAATAGGTGGCTCCTAGTACCAAACTCACCCAGCCCACATTGAGACACTCAAAAGTAAATGAGAAGAGGGGGAACAGGGGTTTCGAGGGAGGAGGAGGGAGGAAGGGAACTGGTGTACCTATTAAGTTTGTATGAGTTGAAATAATAATAAAAATGTATTAAATAAAAAAAAGAAAAAAGAATAATTACTAATGTCTGCAAGATTCCTTAGAACTAAGAGCTCCTATTCCTCTATCCAGACTATAAACACAAATCCTTTAAACCAAAAGGATTGATTTCAGATAGCCGGGGTGCTTTGTCCTCACTGTGGTGTGTAGCTTGTTTGTTCCACCCTGCCTGTTTTGCTGATCATGTAAACTGAGAAGTGTTAACAATGGTTCAGGTGACTCAGTAGGTAGCTGATAAGAGATCTAAACCAATGTCATCGTCTATTAATCCCAGTGTCATTACTTCCTTGTGATAATCTGTGCTACCTAGGAAAGAAAGAACAGCATTAATAACATTTGTCAGAGCTAGTGATAAGTTCTTATGATGTTTTAATTTCTATTATTTTTACTCGTGAAGATGTAGTTCTCAGGAAGCATCCCTAACAATCAAAAGTAGCCTCATTTTGAATCTCATGCTTGAGTGGAATTCAGAACCTTGCTGATTGTGATAATCAATCTTGATTGTCATCTCTATGGGATTTAGTGTTACTATGAAAATACAGCCGATATATCTATCTGGGTGTTTCCAGGAAGGTTTAACTGAGAAGGGAAGACCCACCCTGAACATGGGAGATACCATTCCATAGGCTGGAGTCTTGGATTTAATATAAAGGAGAAAGTGAGTTGAACAACTGAATTCATCTCTCCTTACTGACTATGACTGCACTGTGACCATCTGCCTTATCCTCCTGCTGCCATGATTTTGCCACCATGATGGACTGCACCATTGAACTGAGAGCAAAACTAAACCCTTCCATCCTAGCTGAAGTTGCTTGTGTCGAATGTTCTGTCCTAATAATGAGAAAAGTAATTAATACAGTGATTTATAAAATTAGAATTTCTATGTGTAGAGATAGACAGATTCAAGTGCAAGATATATAAGCCCAATGCTTCAATTCTCCATGTATGCATACATGGCTCAGTGAGGATGGTTCTATAGAGGCAACCGGGATTTGGGAGTTTTAGGTTTCAAGCAAAGGATCTGGACAAGGAGAAGACAAGGGAAGGAAGGAGAGAGGGGTATGTGGGACACAGAGATGCAACTGGATGCATGAAAGGACAGAAGAGCAGGATTCATTGGAGGGAAGAGTCTTTGCTGTTGCTTAACATGTCAATGACCAATATCTTTGCAAAGAATTGTGGTGATGGAATTTTTGATTCAGAGGTTCATTGGGAGGCCTCTACATCCCAGTCAGAACTGCTGCTGCTAGGACTGATAACCCAGCAGATAAGGCACCTGCTCACAAACCCAGCAACCTGAATTTGAGCCTCAGAAGCCCACGTGGTAAAAGAAGAGAAGCAACTTCTGAAAGTTGTCCTTTTCTCCCTTCTTCCTCCTTCTCCCTGCCCCTTCCCTTTTTTGTCTCTCTCTCTCTCTCTCTCTCTCAAATAAATAAATAAAATGTTATTTGTTAAAAAGGTAACTCCTCCCTAGAACCAAACATAATAGTACACACTGTAATCTCAGCACTTTGGAGATAGAGGCAAGAGAATCAGAAGCTCATATAACGAGTTCAAGAAAAACCTGGGCTACAAAAGATGCTGCCTTGGAAAAAAACAAAAGCCATAACAACAACAACAGAAACAAAAACCCAGATGTCTAGAAAACGGGAAGCAGTGACAGAACGCTGGCCTCCATATGTAAGAAAAACCCTGGGCTCTAGCCTCAGCTCCACAAACAAGATGAAGCAAAGCAAAGCAGAAAGCATGCATCCAAATCAGTCCTAAGAAATCTTACTTATTCTTTACTTTTCTGTAGTGTTTATCAAATAAGCAATTGTGTTCAAATATTCCTTAATGTGTCTATTTCAGGCCCAATCCGTCTTGGAACTTATTCCGTTAGAAAGGTAGATAAATTAATAGTGCACATGTAAGAAGCAGTTTTTCCTAAGGACCAGAGAATCAAAACTTAGACCACTCTACGAGAGTGTGGGAATGAAGGCTCATGCTCACGCACCTCTTATTTCAAGTCCCTAGCATTATCACAGGTCATCTTTGATCCCAGACCTAACAATCTGTGCTCCCCGAGTTGGTTGAAGATCAGAAAGAAAATGGTCTTTGGACCAAACCAAACATCTCAGTACAAAAACTCAAAATGGAAGGCGAACCATATCTGGTTTTATTCCCATCCATGGCAAAGTTTAAATGGACAACTGGTTCAGGAGAATTTCAAATTCACTGGCCTTTGAGGCCAAACTGAACAGAATTATAAGGTCTATGTCTGTGTTCTATTCTTCAACTCTCATTGCTATGAAACTCTTAAATGCAGCAAATGGGAACCAATACCAAAACCCAGGTACCAAGGTTTCAATGAAAAGAAAGGGAATCCTGAGCCAGTACCAACTTAGCACAGCAAGGTGCAGGGTACTATACCTGATCAAGGGTGGGAGCTACAGTAACAGAGGGTGCAGATGGAGTCTTGCTGGACCCTCCAGGAAAACTGTGGACAATGATGAAAACCGCCCATATGAGAACAAACAGAAGTTATTTATTCAGATATTACTCTAATGAGAGAGTTATATCTATTTGACCGAGTCTCAGTGACAGGAGGGGAGTGGGAAAGCTTTCTAGCAACATAGGGTGGGGGGAGCTTGGGCATGGTCTAAATGACACTGTGTCAACAGGGAAACAGGAACATGACCTAGAAGTACAGCATTGTATGTATTAGTTTGAGGAATAGATTTGACTTCCACTGGTTGGTTTTAAATTAGAGACAAAAATTAGGTAAGCTGTCCGTTATTAGCCAAGTAGTAACCACCTTTGCACAACTGCTCTAGAGATAGTGGTTTGGTTTCTGGATTGGTTCCTGCAAACAGTATGGTCATATTAGAATGCATGCATGTGTGTGTGCATGTTCACACACACACACACACACACACACACACACACACACACTCACTATAAAACTGGAGTAAAACACAAGAGAAGATTTTTTACTTTATCTTAGACAAACATTTTTAGAAATGGCATAAAAAATAATTGACATGTTGAACTGCAAAATAATTTATCCTCTTTGAAAGTCATCATTAAGAAAATGAACATGTAGGAAGGGAAGCTACTTTCTTCAGTGGTGTACACAACGATAGATCCCTCATGTTCCAGCAAGTGCCCAGATATATGCTAATGCAGGCAACCCTTATCAAAATCAGTGGTCTACACAAATACAGACACACGGAAACACATACACACATAGCACACACACAGCACACACACACACAGACACACACACACACAAATATAAAAATGGGAAGAAAATTGGCTAATTTCAGTGAAAGAAAGAAGGGAGATAAGATTAGGTAATATGGGGAGAATAAGTCATTGTATACGGGTATGAAACTGTCAAAAAAAACATAAAAATAAAAAGAAATGAACATCTTAAGTTCCTGATAAAAGAAGGTATTTGCAAATTTTATAACAGAAAAAGAATTTGTATCTAAATTACATATAGAACATCCAAAATGTAATAAGAACACAGGAACTAAGGTATACCCAGCGGCAGAGACTTGCCTGGCATGTGAGAGGCTTTGGGTTTGCTCCCCAGCACCATCTAAAACCAGATCAAAATAAGAAAACAGAAGCTGGGCATGGTTGTATATACCTGGTACTACAATCCCAGTGCTCAGTGGAGGCAGAAGGACCGTGATTTCTTGGGCAGACTGAGACACATGGTCAAACCCTGGAAGGAGGAAGAGATACAGAGGGAAAGGACAAAACCTAGATTAGATTCCCAGTACTGCAAGAGACTTGGTTGAAGGAAGGAAGGAAGGAACAAAGGAAGGAAGGAACAAAGGAAGGAAGGAAGGAAGGAAGGAAGGAAGGAAGGAAGGAAGGAAGGAAGGAAGGAAGGAAGGAAAGAAGGAGCGAGGGAGAGAGGGAGGGAGAGAGGGAGGGAGGGGGAGAGAAGGAGGGAGAAAGGTAAGGAAGGAAGGAGGGAAGGAGGGAGGGAGGGAGGGAGGAAGGAGGGAGGGAGGGAGGGAGGGAGGGAGGAGGGAGGGAGGAGAGGAGGAAGGGAAGGAAAGCAAGAGGGAAGCATGTAGGGCAGAATCCAATTTAAAAATAGATTTAAAAAATTGAAAAGACACTTCAGCAAGGAAAAGACATTTATGGCACATACAGTTGACCTCCATATCTATACGCTGAAAAAAACCTGCATCTACACTGAACGTGTACAGATTTTTTTCTTTGCCATTCATTAATCCCGAAGCAATACCATGTAACAGCTGCTTACATAACATTTATATTAAGTTTTTTAACTATTATATTGTATTAAATATCATAAGTGGTTATCCTAAGTATACTGGAGGATTGTGAGCAGGTCATATGCAGATCCTCCGTCATTTTAAATAAGGGATTTGAGCAACCTCCTATCTGGGTATCCATGAAGGGTCTTAGGACCAATCCCTAAGGATACTACAGGATGGATGTAAGCATATGACACCAGCTTCAGCAACATTACTCTTCGGGGGGAAATGCCAATCAGCACTAGAGTAAGGACTGGAAATACAATTCTGTGGTAGAGTACATGCATGCTTAGCATGTAGCAAGCATAAGGTCTTGATTAAATCAAAAGAAAAGAAAACAATGATGACATACTAGAACACACCATGAGATGGCTCCTTATGGGGTGTTGATGAGGCTGTTGATGAGGGAAGTCCCTTAACACCTCTGCTAGGGACAAAAAGTAGAGCAACCATTTTGGGAAAGAACTCATCAATTTCAAAAAGGATACACATAACATCAACATCATTTACCAAGAGAAAAGAAAGCACACATCCACAAAATGGTGTTCAAAAAGTTGACATTTAATGTTCATAACATTTTTATTTGCAAAAGTCATAAACTGGAGATAACCCAAATGTCCATCAACAGGTGTAGGAAAAAGCAAATTTTGGTTTTCTGTGCAAAGGAAGACTACTCAGCAATGAAAAAAAAGGAACTAATGAGTCCCACAATAATATGGAGAGTCTCAAAGCAATTATATTGATTGAAAGAAGACAGATATAAGAGAGTATATATCATATAATTCCATTTGTACAAGTTTAGAAAACGCAAACTAGTGTATGGTATGAGAAGCCCATTTGTTGTTTCCTTGGTGAGAGAGGGAATTAGAAAAGAACTTACAAAAAAAAAAAAGGAGGAAATTCCAGAGGTAATATAGGTGCTTATTGTCTTTTTTGCCATATTCATGTATCTGTGGTGGGTGCATGCATATTTGTAAGAGTATGGCTGCATGTGCGTGTGCAAGTATGTGTGCACATGAATGGGCATACATGTAGAAGACTGAGAGCGACATGTGCAATCATCCTTAATTTCTCTTCCATCTTATGCTGAGCCTCGAATTAAACCCAGAGCTCACCAATAGGTCAGGTTGCTCTAGAGACTTCTAGGTCTTCTTTCTGAGGTTGGAATGAACAGGTGACTCACCAACCTGTTTAGGATTTTTACCTGAAAACCTGAACTCTGGTCCTTTTGCTTTCATGGCAAGTGCTTTAACAGCTCAGCCCTCTGCCCAGTCCCTGTTTGCTATATTGATGGCAGTGATGGTTTTCATATATAAAAAATTATCAGATCATAGACTTTAAGTAGGGATAGTTTCTTGTGTGGCAATGATGCCTTAGAATCTAATTGAAAAGACATGCATTAATTAATCTTGAAAAAAGTTTCAAACACTTCATTGTAATATCAAATCCCACCAGATTTATGTGTCTGCTGAGTTCTTTGCATGGAAACTAAATCTACAACAGGATTAAAGTCCCTCATTCTTCCCACTGGACTTTGAGACCTTCAGATGCCTACTGTCTTTGGAATGACCCTTTTTACCTCACATGTGTAAATCTATACTTCTCAGAATTGACCCACTCCCCTCCCATGGAAACCTAGCAGGATGTGCAGAGCATCAGACTCTCCAGCTGCCAGACCTGAGCCTCAGCAAGAAAGGAGAAAGTGTTCTCTCTCCCCTTGCAGGTGCCTCAAAGCAGAACACACTGGTGACACTTCCTTTGAGCTTATTTCTACTGGCTACTGATCCTGTAACTTAAGACAAAAGGTCTTCTTCAGAGGCTGTTGCTTGGACCTGAATAAGTGTTTACTAAATGTGGTGTTGCCGAGATGACAGTACTGAAATGGATTTCTGTTTTCTGATCAACATAACTCCTGGGAATTTTCATAATGCAACCGGGAACTGATCAAGAGGCTATTCGTTTTCTTTACTTTTTCTTTCTTTCTTTCCTTCTTTCTTTCTCTCTCTCTCTCTCTCTCTCTCTCTCTCTCTCTCTCTCTCTCTCTCTCTCTCTCTCTCTCTCTCTCTCTCTCTCTCTGTCTCTCTCTCTCTCTCTCTCCCTCTCAAGGAGATGGTAACATTCTCTTGTTTAAATGTCTTCTGGCTTTTAAACCTTTCTGACAAGGGATGTTGTTGTCACACAAAGTTACTGATCTGGTTTGGCAACAGGAAATCTCACTCCCGGCCTCCTGCTCACTCTCTCTTCATTAGAGTTCAGTTTCTATTTCCCAGTTTGGATGACTGTGGGGCAGGGGTGTTGACTAAGGGAGAAATTTCGGACCGCACCCATTTCCTCCTGCAGGCTCAGCTCTGAACCACTGTCACCCACCCCCCTTTGCCCCAACTGCAAATTGAAAGAGTCCAAAGGGCTGCTATCCTCTGCCAAGCATCCCATCCCTTGTTAGATGACTCCCTCCGCAGCCCAGACTCTGCAGACAGCGCCCACCAGCTCTAGTAAGCCACTTCATCCACGACGCAGAGCAAGACTGCCCACTGTGTTCCAAGTCAGGGCTTAGAAGCAAGCTTGGGAACTGGGTCTTTGTAACAGACCCCACAGACTCCATTCTCCCCACAATCTCGCACGGTTTACTCCTCAGCATTTAGTTGTCTCAAATCCCGGGAACTCCAGGGCAAAATCTAAAACAGGCTTGGTTTGGAGATGGCTGCTTCGCACCACTGCACTTTGGTCGCTATTCCCAGCGCTTCCCAGTCTACAGTCCTCACCTAGGATGCTAATTAAAATCAGCAGGCAGATGCACAATGGCTGACAGGTCAACAACCCCCCCAAAGTCTAGCGTGGATCACAGGGGAGAAGGCTCCAGGCAGTAGGATCTTCAGAGGCAAAGAATTAAACAGTCATAATAGAGTTCCCATAGGAACGGGTAGCCCAAGAAGGGGCTCAGGGCTTTCCCAAGGAGATCTGAACCCTCATGAGAGTGGAGGACTCAGAGGGAGGTTTAGCTTTCACACTAAAGGATGCTCCACAGGATGAGAAGGAGAAAGAGGGAGGCACTGGGAGAGGGGGAGGGAGAGAGGGGGTGAAAGGAAGGGGGAAAGGAGGGAGAGTGCAATGAGGGATGACTGGGAAGGGAAGGGCGACAGAGAGGATAGGGGTACCTATTGAGCTTGTATGATTAGGAAAAAAAATGAAATGTAGAGGGGAAAAACAAACAAATAAATAAATAAGACAGAGTTTCTACATGTAAAATAAAAAAATAGCAGGCATAAAGGGCACTCTGACCTACGGATCCAAGGGAGAGCTGCAGGCACCCTGCCCTGCCTTTCCCCTGATGCCCCGAAATACTGTAGCCCCAAACTTTTAGAGGTCCTGTGATGCAAAGAATCTCTGCGATTTCATTACCTGACAGCGTTGTCTTTGCAGTGCGTCTCCTCTGGGAGTCAGCGGTAGAGTCTCTCCGAACCAGAGCACTGGTCCTTATATCAGCCAACATCCCCTGGGGCGGGGCACTGTGCAGGAAACAGATGGAACCTGGCAGTGCGGTGGACCAGGAAACCCAAGCTGCAGATAAACTTGACTAACTTTTTTCTTATTTGTGTTTAGATTTATGGTTCTTACACCACTCAGGAAAGGACACCGGGTGCAATCAAATGTCCCCCAGATCTCCAGGACTTCAGATCTTCTCAGGACCCTCCAATGCTCCCTCTTCTGCTTTTCCTTGTCCTGCTTAAAAATGCTTGTGAGACATAGAACTAGGCCAGCCTAATCTCCCCCCATCCTGAAGCTCAGGGACATTTGTGGAAGAAGGGGCGGTAAATTGTAAGAGCAAAAGGATGTGAGGAGCAATGATTTGCAAGATTCTCCACACTAGTTAGGGTCGAAGCAATAATAGGACTCTGCATGCCCTGCGCAATGTCCAACACACTATTGACCTCACAAAGTCTAGCATCAGCTAAAGACACCAAGATCCTTGGAGGCAAGGGATTGACAGCCACAGTAGTGTTCCCATGCTTAAGGGGAACACGAGAAAGGGTTCAGGGGAATGCCACTGGATCCTTGTACGTCATTGGAGAGGAGGACCCAGAGAAGAGTTAGGCATACACAATAAAGGACTCTCTGGGAATTGGGGGGGAGGCACTGGGGGATGGGAAGGGAAGGGAGAGGGAGCAGGGGGTTCGGGGGAAGGAGGAGGGAGGGAGGGAACTGGTCTACCTATTAAGTTTGTATGAGCGGAAATAATAAAAAATGTATTTAATAAATAAATAAATAAAAATGCTGATGAGAAGTTTTTTCTCCATTTTATAACATTCCCAACTCAGACACAGTGGAGACTTTCCTCTTCTTCCTCTCCCCAACTCCACAATACACCCTCCCCCCTCACACCCAGTAACTCTGGAGCTGGTCTCAGGGACCCTCTGTCTTACCTAAGAGCTATGACTTTAAAAACTCCAATAACAAAGCCTGTCATTCGATGAGAATGAACATGGGAAGAAACAAACACAGCTTCCCAAAGATGTGGGCATCCTACTCCCCAGATCCCCAAGGCATGGTGATCACAGAACTTTATCATATAACTGTAGTCCTTTGTTGCTCAGACAACATGACAGAAGTAAACACTAATTTCTAATAAAAAATAAAATAAAATAAATACATACCTCCCATGAAATGTAACCTTACAGAGTATCTTATAATATAAAGACAGGAATATAAAGGATGCATATACTGTCCAAAAATTTGACCAAATTTACAGTTTATGGTTATAAGGACCATATTTCTACATAAATCTTTCAATATGTCTAATTTTTAAATAACAAGATGAAACAGAACTTTCCAAAGCTGGAGGAAATATGCAGAACCCATCCCAAGACAGATTGACTTTGTCTGGAAGCTCCAGTTCACAAAAAGAAGGATCGCTAACCCCAAATGCTGTAGCCACCCCTCAAAATTGATCTGTGTGGTACTTTCAGGAGCAGACTTGTTTCCAGTGTTGCATACATGAATATAGTGAATTTATTGTATTTTCACCTCTTAAGCCCCAATCCCATCCACCCTCCTTTCCCCCTTACAAACCTTCATCTCCCCTGCCAGACTTCCTCCTAGTTCAAATCTTTTCATTTGTGTGGACCACTGTTTTTGATGACAATTGCCTGACATACTAATTCTCTAGCAAGTATCACAGATCAGTGGGTCTTCTTTTGCACTCCATGCATCCTCTTTTCTTTCCTAGCAGCATTTAGTCTTCACCAGTCTTGCAGGGAGGAATGGAGCTTCTTGGAATCTTTTCCCTTTATGGCGAGATGTTGATAGGACAGTTCCTGTGCAGTTCGTTGAGAGTATACACACCTGCCACGAAATTATATATACAACCCTGTCATGCCCAGGAGATGTCTGACCTACTGCTGTCCCACTTCAGGCTCTGACAGTCTTACTGCCCCATCTCCCTCGATCTTCCCTGAGCCTTGAGGTTGAGGTGAGTGTGGCTTAGCCGTCCTGTTCAGGGCCAAGCAGTCTGCAATCACTTGTTTTCTCTGTAGAAGATATTTTAAAGAGGCAGAAAAAGAAAGTTCAGACAAGAAACAGACAGGACCACTTGAGACAGATTCTGGGATTTTAACTGGAACTTGTCTGGACCATCATTTGCTGAATGCCATTTCAAAGAGACCTCTGCTGGGTTTGGGGAGATGACTCAGTAGGTAACAGCCCTTGCCGTGAAAGCAGAAGAATCTTAGTTCAAGTGCCCAGCACCCACTTGCCTGTGTCTTGAACACTGGAAGACAGAGGCAGATCCTGGGAGCTCGCTGACCTAACTGCAGCAACAAGCCTCAGGTTCAGGCAGAGACCCTGTCTCTAGGTAACAGGGCAGAGAACGATAAAGGAAGAGACCCACATCCTCCTCTGGTCTCCACATCTGTGCACATGAACACATGCACTCACATCCTTTGGGTGTGTACCTCCAATCGCACACACACACACACACACACACACACACACACACACACACACACACACATATCTACTCAGCTCGCTACTTGGCAGCCCCTGACCCTCTGTACATTGCACTCTTTCTTGGGAAACTCAAAGGAAGTTACATGAACTACTTACTGAATTCAGACCAGTAGAATTCTGTCAGACCTTGGTGGGCAGGGAGATCTCCGAGTTGGGAATCAACAAGGTAGAAATTGATCAGAGCCAGAGTTTTCAGGGGAACTTAAACACTGGTTCCAAGAAGCATGCGGGACAGTAGAAGGGTGGCACAGAGCCTAGCAACCAGATGCATGAAGGACCACTTGAGGGGGGAATAGCGTCCCAGACACCACCAGTGAACGTCTGCCTGAAGACCAGACCACCTCTACAACAGGGTCACCCACAGGCCAGAACAGGACTGCTCAGGGGAGAAGCAAATGCTGAGAGGGAATGCCAAAAGGCAGATTGGAGACAGGATCCAGCAAACCTGGGACCAGGACAGATAACTTTCACACTGTGTATCTCCACCCGGCTCCATCCCCTTGGCATTTACTCTTCTTTCCTTGGACTATCTACTCCTCTGTCCTCTTTCACTTTCCCTTCTCATGGGCAGGCCAGGTTTATGGGATCTCTGCATCGCAGCTCCTGATTCAATTGCATTTCTTCATCTCTCTCTGTCTTCAACTTTTGGCCACGACTCTCTCACCTCCCTGCTCCTTTTTCTACTTCCTCCCTCCTCCACATGTTTTCCTCCCACTTTTCCTCTATCAACCCAACACTCATCACTGGTCTTAGTCTAAGTTTTGTTTTCATTCTCCTTGCCTCTCATATGCACAGGGACTAATGTAAAGTGTTCACAGTGATATCAGAGCCCCCTTTGCTTCCTAATATGATTGGCACTTAAAGGTGATTCATTTTTATTTGACTATCACTGTACATTGAATAGGGAATAACCCTTTGATAGTGATTGTTTTTGTATAGTATCTTAGGTTTGGGCACAGTTCTAGAGATCAAGCCTGGTTCCCCGTGTCTAGCCTAAGAGACCCCCTCAACCCTCTACTAATCTAGTCTCTCTTGAATGTTGCAAGCAATCCCTTCATGTTGAAGGTTGTCACATTATGCCCAAATTAAAGGGGGCAAAGCCCATTTGCAACAATTAGGTGTATCCTCAGATTTTTTCTGGATAAATAATAGTTCAGCCTGTTAAAAGTGGGGACTTTCTGAACCGTCCATTGGTATTGATTTGTTTTGTATTACTGTAACAAAAATAACTGGGCCAAGTTATCTTTATAAAGAGATGAGGTTGGGGCTGGAGAGGTGGCTCAGGGGTTAAACCTCTGCCTTGCAGGCGGAAGGTCCTGAATTCGGATCCTAGATCCCACATATAGATGCCGGGCAGAAGCAGGGGCAGCCTGCATTTCTGGTCCTGGTAGGGTGGAGCCTGTGAATCTCCTGGCAGAGTAAACAAGGAGGAGGTGGAGGCTTCCATGGTGGTTCCCGAATTAGTCCGTGGTTCTACACACATACATACACACACATACATGCACACACATACATACACACATGCGCACACGCGCATACACGCACAATTGAATAAATAATAATAATAAATAAATAAATAAAAAGATGAGGTTTGTTCTGCTCATGGTTCTGGAGCTTAAAAGTGGGACAGTTGCGGGATTGCATAGTAAGGGGTGAAAATGACTTAAATTCATTGCATTCATGTATGAAAGTAACAAAGAATAAAAATTATTTAATAAACAAGAAAGTTTAACTGCCATAAGAGTTGTTTAATATTTGTGTGCTTACTGAACGAGACTAGGATTTTATCAAAGCTGAGCAAGTACGAGTACCCACTCTTTACTTCCTCCTTTCTGGCTAGTCTTCCTCTTACTTTTATATCTTTTTGCGTGTATGGCCTACTGGGCTTTATCGGGGATGCGTGTACAGTTTCTGGGGCACAGATGGCTTCTCAGTGGGCAAATTATTGAGGAAAGAAGAGCCACCTTCTCATGTTTAGCATTAGTCATCAATCTCTCATGGAACTGTAGAGTCTCTTGGGATCTTAACATCAGGAGGTTGGTTACAATCACTTCTTTTTTTTGTTTTGTTTTAAAGTTTTATCCTTGAGGCTATCATTTAAAATCATTCCCCCTTTTATTTATTTTTTCTCCCACATTTTATTTTTCCTTTTTATTTATTTTTTCTCCCACATTTTATTTTTTTCCTAATCATACAAGCTCAATAGGTACACCCTTCCCTTCCCCAGTCATCCCCCCCTTGTACACTCCCACCTTCCCCCTTCCTTTCACTCCCCTCCCTTACTATCTTCCAGTGTCTCCCCCTTCCCCTCCCATGCCCTGGAGCATCCTTTTGTGTGAACACCAAAAGGACTCAGTAGCATAGCCCGGAGCCTTTTCTTGGGGTTCCCGTTAATATGGGAACTTCAGTATGATTGTTTAATCCCTTGCCTCTAAGGATCCTCCTGCCTGGAGCCTCCTCCCTTGTGATCTATGCTAGACTTGGGGGGTCACTGACATGTCAGCCATTGTGCAGACCAGGCAAAGTCCAATATTGCCTGCTGCAACCCTAACTTGTGTGGAGCATCTTGCATATTGTTGGTTCTCCCCATCTTTAGGCTCTTACAATCTTGCCGCCCACTCTTCCAAAAGGTCCCCTGAGCTTTAGGATGGGAAGAGATTTGGCTGCTGTGGTTCCGGGTGATTAATGTAGGGTCTTTGGTGTTCTGAATTATGGTTTGTCGTTGTTTGCAGTTTTGTTTTGTACAAGCACTTCTTCTTATATCACACTTCTTGATGGTTCTGTGTTTTAGAAAAATAACACTTTTTCCATCAGCCAATTCTATTAAGCTAAGAAGTAGTTGAAAAAATTTACCCAGAAATTGATCCATGCTTCCTTGTAGTTCTTTTGGATGAACTTCCTCTTTGTAATCAAGGTTGATCATGCAGCAAGTATAACAATTAACTTTTCTGATACTCCACTTAGCAGCCTGAGAAGCCCGAAAAGGTCAGGACAACCATTTTGGCTTACACTGTCATGGAGACAGATTCTATGCTTAGGAATGGGAACCTTGAGGCCTATCCTGCTCAAAGTGGCAGTGTTGGTAGCAAAATGTTCCTAAAAGGTCAGTTCTACTATTTCCACTCATTGGTTTTCAGTCAGGTATATTGTGGCATGTACTCTCCCCGCCTCCACCACTGTAGGGAAGAATTCCAACCTTACAGATATTGTCTTCTTGAGTGAAAACTAATCCTGCAGAAAGCTATAGCTTCATGCCACAAAGCCAGTTGATTTTAAATGAAGATCAAACCAAGATTTCTATGACTTTGAATCCATTGCTAGGCCATTGTGGTATATCAATCTGATAAGATACATTTTTGGGGGAAAGTTAATGTTTACGGCAATAATAAAGACAATCTATGAGTACATCATTTGTGATGCTTGCACAAGTTTTGTGGGCAGAGAAGAACACTTATGTGGAAGGTATTCCTGTGACCTGCCAGGGTTCTGTTCAACCACCATAACTCCAGATAACCTGCGAAGGCTCCCTGTCATTTGGATGCTCCCAGATGATCCCTCCCCACAAAGGCTCAGAGTTCCTCTGCCCATCTTGCAGCATCTCCTTCTGATTGGAGAGGAGCACCACTCCCACTCACCACAGCCCGGATACCTGGGCAGATGGCAGTGACCAAGTGGGTGGTTAGTGGGCAGGGGAACATGTGCAAGCTCGATGCTTTGTGTATAAACAAGCGAGGTTAGCGAAATCAGCCAAGACTTGAATAAACCCAGAGATGGATTCCTTCACTAACAAAGCGTGAAATTGCTTCTCCAAAATCCACTCAAGCAAAGGCAGAGGACAATTTGAAAACTGGTTTTTCAAGAATTGGTAGGTGCAGGGGCTGGAGAGATGGCTCAGGGTTTAAGCCTCTGCCTTGCAGGCAGAAGGTCCTGAGTTCAGATCCTAGACCCCAAGTATAGACGCGGGGCAGAAGTGGGGGCCGCCTGTGTTTCTGGTCCTGGTAGGGTGGAGCCTGTGAATCCCCGGGCAGAGTAAACAAGGAGGAGGTGGAGGTGGTCCATGATGGTTCCCGAATTCGTCCGTGGTTCTACACACACACACACACACACACACACACACACACACACACACACACACACACACACATGCACACACACACACGCGCAATTGAATAAATAAATTTTAAAAAAAGAGAATGTGCAGGTGCAGAGAAAGCCTCCTCATGTCTGTGAACTTTAGATATTACAAATTCAACACCCTGGCAGAATAGAATTAGAAAAAGTCTCTGGAAACATGAAGAAGTATAATGAACATCCACACCGATATATAAGAACCCCATGACTCCTCCTGCTCCTAACTCCTCCTCATCATCCACCAGGAAACAAATGTAAGAGACTACTGCTGACCTCGCTGCCTCTTTATTTTGCTTAAACCCTGGTGAACAAAGCTGTGAGTTCAAGTGAGGGCAGAGCACAGACAGAGCTATGGTCTAAGTGATGGCCCATGTGCCCTGGGAACTTTATGCACAGCTTTGGGGTGGATGCATGGGAAGCAACACTGGCTAGCCCCCCATAGCCCTCCATTTTCCAGCATTCTTGTACTAGGCTTCTTTTATAGGGGTGTGTGTGTGTGTGTGTGTGTGTGTGTGTCTGTCTGTCTGTCTGTCTGTCTGTCTGTATGTATGTATGTATGTATGTATGTATGTATGTATGTGTCTGTGTCTGTCTGCGCATGCACGTGCGCATGCACACAGGTACAGTAAAGCCAGGGATCAACCTTAAGATCCTTCCTCAACACAGCATCTTCCTTGTTTTTGGAAACAGGGTCTTTCACTGATTCCACTAGATTGATTGGCCAACAAATCCTGGAGATCAACCTGTCTTCGCCTCCTCGACACTGAGATTTCAGGCACAAGTCACCATATACAATGTTTTTTCTTGGGTTCTGGGTATCAAACTCAGCAGAATAAGCACTTTACTGACTGAGCTATATCCTCAGCCCTCTGAGGTCTTTAGAATTACTGCTCTTGACACAGACTCTCTATACCAGCCACTTGAATTCCCAGTGCCTTTCCTACACCTCACTCTATTTGGTGGGAAATGGTTGTGATCTCATGTCACTACTTGTGGGTGTGCAAAATGGTAATGGTCCCTGGGGGAAGTAGATGAGAGAAACTGGATGCAAAAGAAGGAAAAAGAAACTCATTTTGGTTGCAGTATTTTATCTTTTATTTTTTAAAAAGTTTGAAACAAATATGAAAAATGTAAGCACTTATAAATCCTATATAGCAAAGTTATTGGGTTGTTTTTTGTATTTTCTGTCATTTTCAAATGGTATCCCTTCCTTACATCATACATCACTGCTCATTATATTTATAATAAGATTATCCTAGGATACAGGTAGAGACCAAGAAAGTAATTCATAAAGCCATTACAGAAAAGGGAAGAAATACACGCAAGTCAAAAATCATAACAAATTATTACATGGTGCAGAAAAAAATTAAAAATCATTGAAAGTCCCCCCATTACCCTTCCCCAGAGTCAAATACTAGCTTAAAAGATATATATCCAAAAATTCTTAATGCATCTACATATATCACACCTATATCAGTTCTAGAAGCATAAGATAGACATTCTCTTGCATGCTATTTTGCTTTACTATACAGTGCATCTTGAAGATGGTCCCCACCAATACATGTAAAGACCCTTTCTTTTTTTTTTTTTTTTACATTTCTTTTTTTTTATTAAAAATTTAATTATACATTTTAAAATTTTTTACCAGTTCCCTCCCTCCCCCCTCCTCCCCCTCCCCTTCCCCCAGTGCCTCCCCCCCAATTCCCAGAGAGTCCTTTATTGTGTACGCCTAACTCTCCACTGGGTCCTCCTCTCCGATGACATATAAGGACCCAGTGGCATTTCCATAAGCCCTTTCTCTTGTTCCCCTTAAGCATAAGATCACTACTATGGCTGTCAATCCCTTGCCTCCAGGGGTCTCGGTGCCCTTAACAGATGCTAGACTTTATGAGGGCAACAGTGCACTGGACATTGCGCAGGGCATGCAAAGTCCCATTATGATTGCTTTGGCCCCAACTATTGTTGAGAATCTTGCAAATCGTTGCTCCTCCCATCCTTTTGCTCTTACAATCTTACCGCCCCCTCTTCCGCAAATGTCCCTGAGCTCCAGGATGGGGAGAGATTAGGCTGGCCTAGTTCTATGTGATTGATATAGAGTCTCTGAAGTTCTGGATTGTGGTTTGTTGATTTTCTTTTGCAGTTTTGCTGCTCCTGCAATTCCCTTCACTCCATTCTGCTGGGCACTGTATGTCACCCCCTGGCCAGAGACAAAAAGCTGTTAAACTGGAGTCTTGTTGTAATAGCACATTCAAGGGTAGATGTAATAAGAGTAGGAAACCTCACTGAGGGAGGGGTCCATCACCCATTTGCAAAATGATTACTTTTT
This sequence comes from Typhlomys cinereus, assembly GCA_023101885.1. Lineage (NCBI taxonomy): Eukaryota > Metazoa > Chordata > Mammalia > Rodentia > Platacanthomyidae > Typhlomys > Typhlomys cinereus. Next base: position 554,232 of record JALPQD010000782.1, read on the forward strand.
ATCTGCTAGACTATATGCCCTCCCCTTCTGGTGAGATCAGGAAAGAACGTCTGTGAACTTAACCAGGTTTCTCATTACTTACTTACAGACCTTGATGGAGGCCTATTTTCTCTGCTGTAACATGGTCTCCTCTCTCCTTGTTTCTGGTGTGGCCCTCCTAACCCATCTCTCTTGTTCATAATCCTTACAATTACTGTGTTACATAGGTTTACTTTTGAGTGTCTCAATGTGGGCTGGGTGAGTTTGGTACTAGGAGCCACCTATTAGGGAGTACATACGGCGCTTAATTTTCTGGGTTTGGGATACTTCACTTAATATAATTCTTTCTAATGACATCCATTTCCCAGCAAATTCCAGTAATTCATCATTTTTGATGGCTGAGTAGTACTCCATTGTATAGATGTACCACAGTTTCCTTATCCACTCGTCAACTGTTGGACATTTAGGTTGATTCCATGACTTTGCTATTGTAACAGTGCTGCTATGAATATGGTCGAGCTTGTGCTATCGAGGCGAACCTCTGCTGCTTGGGGGGTTATTCCCAAAAGTGGGATAGCAGGGTCATACGGCATTTCAATCTTTAATTTCTTTAAGAATCTCCAGACGGCTCGCCAGAGTGGCTGTATGAGCCTGCATTCCCACCAACAATGTAGGAGAGTTCCCCTCTCTCCACATCCTCTCCAGCATTTGTCGTTGTTTGTATTGTGGATTTTTGCCATCCTGACCGGGGTGAGATGATATCTCAGGGAAGTTTTGATTTGCATTTCCCTGATGGCTAAGGAAGTGGAGCATTTTTTAAGATAATTGTTAGACATTTTAATTTCATAACTGGTAAAGTTTCTTTGAAGTTCCAGGGCCCATTTTTTAATTGGGCCAGTGTTTTCCTTGGAGTTTAATTTTCTAAGTTCTTTGTGCACTCTGGACAGTAGAGCTCTGTCAGATATGTGGTTAGTGAAGATTTTCTCCCATTCTGTGGGTTGCCTTTGAGCTCGTGTGACAATCTCTTTATCTGAACAGAAGCTCTTTAATTTCACAAGATCCCAACTGTTGAGAGTTGGTAGCAGTGATTGTGCCATTGGATGTCTGTTTAGGAAGTGTTGGCCTAGCCCAATCAGCTCGAGGGAGTTCCCTATCCTTTCAACTATGGTTTTTAAAGTCTCTGGCCTGATATCAAGGTCCTTGATCCATTTGGAATTAAGTCTTGTACATGGTGACAAGTATGGGTCCAGCTTTAATCTTCTGCATGTGGAGATCCAGTTTTGCCAGCACCATTTGTTGAAGATGCTGTTCTTTTTCCATTGGATTCTTTGGGCCCCTTTGTCAAAGACCAAATGGCTGTAACTTTGTGGGCTTATATCTGGGTCTTCAATACTTATTCATTGATCTGTGTGTCTAGTTTGGAGCCAGTACCAGGCTGTCTTTATAACTATGGATTTGTAGTATAGACTTAGGTTTGGTATGGTAATACCTCCAGCTGTGTTTTTGTTACTCAGGATTGTTTTTGCTATCCTGGGTCTTTTGTGCCTCCATATGAACTTTGAGATTATTTGGTCAACTTCTTTGAAGAATTGCTTTGGGATTTTGATTGGTATAGCATTGAATCTGTATATTGCCTTTGGTAGGATGGTCATTTTTACAATGTTGATTCTGCCAATCCAGGAACAAGGGAGGTCTTTCCACCTTCTGGTATCTTCTGCAATTTCTTTCTTTAGGGTTTTAAAGTTTTCATTGTAAAGGTCTTTTACCTCCTTAGTTAGGTTTATACCAAGGTATTTCATTTTTTTAGGGGCTATAGTAAATGGCATGGTTTCTTTCAAGGCTTTTTCACTTCTTTCATTCTGGGCATATAGGAAGGCCTCTGATTTTTGCACATTTATTTTGTATCCTGCCACCCTGCTGAACTTCTCAATTAGTTCCAGGAGCTTCCTGGTGGAGTTTTTGGGATCCCTCAGGTATAAGATCATGTCATCTGCAAATAGGGATAGCTTGATTTCTTCCTTGCCGATTTGAATCCCTCTTATGTCCCTTTCTTGTCTTATGGCTTCAGCTAAGGCTTCAAGTACAATATTGAATAGAAGTGGTGAGAGTGGACAGCCTTGTCTAGTTCCTGATCGAAGTGGGAATGCTTCCAATTGTTCCCCATTGAGCATAATCCTTGCTGTGGGCTTGTTGTATACAGCTTTTATTATATTGATAAAGGTTCCTTCCATTCCTACTGTCCCTAGCGTTTTGATCATAAAAGGCTGTTGGATCTTGTCAAAAGCTTTTTCTGCATCTATCGAGAGTATCATGTGGTCTTGGACTTTGGACTGGTTTACATGATGAATTACATTTATTGATTTGCGTATGTTGAACCAACCTTGTGTGCCAGGGATGAAGCCTACTTGGTCCCCGTGAATGATCTTTTTGATATGTTTTTGAATCCGATTTGCTAAGACTTTGTTGAGAATCTTTGCGTCTGTGTTCATCAGGGAGATCGGCCTATAGTTTTCTTTTTTAAGTGAACCTTTATTAGGTTTTGGGATTAAAACGATATTAGCTTCATAGAAGGAATTTGGTAGTGTTCCTTCCTTTGCTATTTGATGGAACAGTTGAAGGAGTATTGGTGTTATTAACTCCTTAAATGTCTGGTAGAACTCTGTGCTGAATCCATCTGGTCCAGGACATTTTTTGGTGGGAAGATTCGAGATTACTTCCTCAATTTCCTTATATGTTATAGGACTATTTAAATAATTCACAACTTCCTGATTCAATTTAGGTAAGTTGTGTTTACTTAGAAATTCATCCATCTCTTTTTGTGTTGTCAAACTTCACAGAGTATAAGTTTTTGAAATATGATGTTATAATTCTCTGGATTTCTTGGGTATCAGTAGTGATAACTCCATGTTCACTTCTAATTTTGTTAATTTGGGTTTTCTCTCTCTTGCTTTTGGTTAGTTTAGCTAGGGGTGTATCAATCTTGTTGATTTTTTCAAAGAACCAGCTTTTCGATTGGTTGATTTTTTCTATCATTTTCTTAGTCTCGATTTCAGATATTTCTCCCCTTATTTTGCTAATCTCTTCTCTTCTACTGCTTTTGGGATCAGATTGCTCTAGTTTCTCTAAAGCTTTAAGCTGCATTGTTAAGTTGTTTATTTCTGATGTTTCCATTTTTTGACGTGGGCATTAAGAGCTATGAACTTACCTCTTAGAACAGCTTTCATTGTGTCCCAGAGATTTTGGTAAGTTGTATTTTCGTTATCATTCACTTTCAGGAAATCTCGAATTTCCTTTTTAATTTCTTCCTGAATCCAGTTCTCATTCAGCATCATAGTGTTAAGTTTCCAGGAGTTAGTGTATTTTCTCTTGTTTGATGTGTTGTGGATATCCATCTTTAGGCCGTGGTGGTCTGATAGGGCACAGGTTAGAATTTCAACTTTCTTGTATATGTGTAGATTCATTTTGTGGCCCAATATGTGATCTATTTTGGAGAAAGTTCCGTGTGCTGCTGAGAAAAATGTGTATTCTTTGGTGCGTGGGTGAAAAGTTCGATAGAGATCTGTGAGGTCCATTTCTTTCAGGGTTGGATTAAGTTCCAAAGTGTCTCTGTTAAGCTTTTGACCTGTTGATCGATCCCATGTAGAGAGGGCGGTGTTGAAGTCCCCAAGAATTATCGTTTGGGGGTTGATTTCTTGCTTTAGACGCTGTAGGGTTTTCTTAATGAATGTGGAGGGGCCCGTATTGGGTGCATATATGTTCAGTATTGTGAAATCTTCCTGGTGAATTGTACCTGTGACTAAAATGTAGTATCCATCCGTGTCTCTTATAAATTTTTTTGGTTTGAAATCCACTTTGTCTGATAGCATAATGGCTACCCCTGCCTGTTTTCTGCTTCCATTTGCTTGTAGAATTGTTGACCAGCCTTTTATTTTTAGAGCGTGCCTATCTTTTGTGGTGAGATGGGTTTCCTGCAGGCAACAGATGATGGATTGTGATTTTTAATCCAAATTTGTAATCTGTGTCTCTTGATCGGTGAATTAAGTCCATTAACATTTAGTGTTATAATGGAGAAACTATTGTCAATTCCAGACATTTATTATGTTTAGTAGCTTTTATAAGTATATTGCTTCGCTTTTAATGGTGTTATATTTGCCTTCTGTTCTCCTGGATATGCCTGTTTTTTTCTTGAAGCTTGAGTATCATTTCTAGCAGTTTTTGAAGGCCTGGTTTGGTGGACATGTATCCCTTAAAGTTGTCTTTGTGCTGGAAAATTTTTCTTTCTCCCTCGATCATGACTGATAGTTTTGCAGGGTAAATCAGCCTGGGTTGACATTTTTGCTCATTCAATACTTGAAGTATGTCTCTCCAAGCTCTTCTTGCTTTTACTGTTTCGACTGAGAAGTCATTTGTTATTTTAATAGGTTTGCCTTTAAAAGTGACTTGTTTTTTCTCCCTTGAAGCTCTCAGCACCAGTTCTTTATCTTGAATGTGGAGTGTTTTAACTATTATTTGCCGCGGTGTGCTTCTATTTTGGTCGTATCTGTTTGGGGTGCGGAATGCCTCTTGTATATGAATGGGCCTCTCTTTTTTTAGATGAGGAAAGTTTTCCTTGATGATCGTTTGAAAAATTTCCTCAGGGTGGTATTTTGAGATTCTTGCTCCGGTATTCCATGAATACGCATGTTAGGCTTCTTCAGGGTGTCCCATATCTCTTGGATATTTCTCTCAAGTATCTTTTTGGCTTTAATAACCTCTTCCATTGAGCTGGTTAGTACTCCCACTTTATCTTCAAGGTCTGAAATTCTGTTTTCTGCTTCATTAGTTCTGTTGATAAGACTCTCTGTGGCGTTCTGGGTTGAAGATAACTTGTCTTTTAGCTCAGTTTTAAACTCTGCTTGAGTTTGTTTTAACTGCTCTATGCCACTTTTTGTTTCTTGCACTGTTTTTCTCAACTCCTCCAGATGTCTGTTGTGTTCCTCTTCAAAGCGATTGATTGGATTATGTAATTCCTCCTGGATTTCCTCTTTCATAGTATTGAACATGGTAATGATCATATTTTGAAAGTCGTTATCCTGGGTCAGGCTTTCTTGGCCTTTTTCCGCGGGTTTGTTCTTGTTGGAGTCTAACATTATGGGATTAATTCCTTCAGTGGGAAATTTGTTTACTTGAGTGTTGCTTCTCATGGATTTGCACTTTGACTTTGGCATTGTCATTTTAACTCTTAAGATCTCTCAATTTCACTAAACTGAATTATTTGGCCTGGGGTACTGGTGGGCGGGGCCCGAACGGGGACTTACCTAGGGCGCGGGGTGAGGCCCGGGTGGACTGCGCGCGTGTCCCGACCCGGGGAGCGGGGTGGGGTGAAAAGGGAGGATGGACACGTCGGCGTGGAGCTATTTAACCCGAGGGCAGCTGGGGCGGGGCCCGGGCGCAGGGGGAGGTCCTCCTCGTCCCTCGGCCCCCGCGCGGCTCCGGCTGGATGGCGGGAGTCGGAGCCGGGTCCCTGTGGGCTGACCTGGGGTCCTAGAGCACGCGGTAAGGCCCCGGCTGGATCTCGCTTACGCCTCCCGACCGGCGGAGCAGGGGTGGGGTGAAAAAAGGAGACCCTTTCTTTTATGGCTTTATGGTATTACAGTGTATTGTGACGGCCATAATGAATCCTTTACAACCCTTGGGATAATTGCTCATTTCTCATTGGCTGATTTTTGCTACTAGAGACAAAATTCTAAAGATTTCTGTGAGTCATAAGTTCAGGTACATATGCAGAATAAGCTCCTTAAAGGTTAATTGATGGAGAAAATTGGCATATACATTTAAGTTTTTCATAGCTATAGCCAGGCCATTCCTGCAGATGCACAGTGTATGAAAATATCTCTTACCCCACAATATGGAGGCAGAGCATGGCATCACTTTTTTGTTCTTGTGCCAGCAAGAATAATGTCTCCACATGTTAAAGAACCATTTTTAATTATTTTTCTGTGTTATTCTCACTTTTGTGTGTCTTTGTCTGTTTTTCATTCAGAATCTTGGAATTTTTCTCTTCAAGGCACAAGAACTTTAAAAATAGTAAATATTTATTGCCAATGTTCTCCCAGCTTTTTATTTTGTTTGTTTTTTTTTGTTTTTTTTTTTTTTGTACTTTTTTTTCCTGCAACAATACTTTCACTTGAAATAGTATTTTCCCTCCTGGTTCCTGATGGGAGCCAAACTGCTCCATGCTGAGATCCCTAGAGTAAAGGACTTGTAATATATTTCAAGCTAGAGGAAACAATTAATAATAGACTAATGACATGAATTTTAGAAACACATCTGAACATTTTTAAAGTAAGTTTTTTTGTAATTTGGTAATAGTGTATCTATTCCAAAAATAAATCAGTTCTACCTTCAAGTTTATATTCCTTACTATAAGAACTATAAAAATTCCTGTTCTTAGGGAATATGAGAGTTTTGCTATGTTTTTAATTAATGTTTTAGTTCCCAATCACAATGTTAGGTTTCATCATGGTGTTATGAAATAAAAATGTTTTTTGTTAATTCTCATTCCCCGCTTTTCTCCCTCAGCTGCAGTCCCCTTTGTGTACTCCTAGCCCCCCCATGCACCCTAACACTCATGTGTCCTCTCAGCCTCTTTCCTTCTGTTTCCTCAAAACTTCTTTCTAGTAGGTGGTCTGTACCCACGCTTGTCCTCAGTACATACGTGGAAGCATCATAAGCTAGAATCCACAAATGACACAAAATATTTTGATCTTTTAAAGTATTAGTTATCTGATATAACACAATACTTTTCACATACCTAGATTTTCATGATTTACTTTTCCTATTTTTTAAACTTTAGTGTGTGTATGTGTGTATGTGTGTGTGTCTGTGTCTGTGGGTGTGGGTATGGGTGTGGGCCTGTGTGTGGGTGTCAGGGGGCACTGTGTGTCCCTGTGATGGAATAAGGGTGACTTCATCCTGGATTGCTTTTATCTCTTCTGCTTGGCCCAGGGATTTCCCAACCTCCGCCCACTAAGGCTGGAAGTACAGGCTGCCTTGGTTTCCTCCTGACATTTTTTTTTTTATTTTTTTTTTTATTATTATTATTTATTCAACTGCATGCATATGTATGTGCGTGCGTGTGTGTGTGTGTGTGTGTGTGTGTGTAGAACCACGGACGAATTTGCGAACCACCATGGACGCCTCCAGCTCCTTCTGCCCCGGGATTCACAGGCTCCGCCCTACCAGGACCAGAAGCGCAGGCCGCCCCCGCTTCCGCCTGGCGTCTATACGTGGGATCTGGGATCCGAACTCAGGACCTTCCGCCTGCAAGGCGGAGGCTTAACCCCTGAGCCACCTCTCCAGCCCTCCTCCTGACATTTTTATGTGGTACTTGGGATCCGAACTCAGGACTTTAGGCTTGTGAGGCAGTCTTAACCCCTGAGTCACCTCTTCAGCCCTACCTTGGCTGTTTTTAATAGAGAACTAACTCTGTTTGGTTTTATTTTGTTTCTGTCTCTCAGAACAGATGGGTTCATTTGGTTTTACATACTGAGGGACTTTCTTCTAAGAAACCTGCAGCACTTTGGGAATTTATATTTTCCAGCAATGGCCTTTGAAAGACTAATTGAACAACTCAAGATGCAGGGAACAGGGGGGCTTATTCATTTTATCATCCTCTAAACTGCATGCAAACAAAGCCTGTTCATTCTCCCCCGTAGTCCTCGGTCTAATAAACCAATAAAATGGGCACAGCGTTATCTCCCTATGGGACTGTGCTGATTTTGTCATTAAGTTGTAACTTAAGACTCTCTGCGGGAATAATATTACAAAGAGCAGAGACTGTAAATAAGCAAAACTTTGCATGAAGTATTTTAAGTGATAGGAGTCAAAACACTAACACTAATACAAAGTGAAATGGGAAATAAAAACATATAATGTGGGATCACAAAAATTCTAGTTTGGAGATTATGATCTTACATTTCAAAATGTCTTGCTCATCCCTGAACTTTATAAGGGGTCACACTTTCTCTTTCCATTCTGTATACTTTCTCTGTACACCATACTTTTACAAATGACTGTGTGAAGAATAATGAAAAATGTGAGTTCATGTGACACAGATAGCTTAATAATCTTCTCAAAACTAGCTTTTCCCCCACTGAGCACTTCCCGACCATTCTAAATAACCAGTCTTTCCCACTAAGCACACATACACCCACACGCACGCAGGCACGTACACGTGCACATGCACACATGCACACACACACACATTCTCTGATCAGGGCCCACTACTCTCTGGTATCCTGAATTGCCATCTAAATTATTTGTACCTGCATTTTTTTATTGGTTGTTACCTCGAGAAGGAAAAATCTCAGGGATATTACTTGTCCCACTAACTCTAATCCCTGAGATCCAGGACAGTATAGGACTTGCAAGTGACTGCTGATGAATTGCTTGGTGTTTAAATGCTTAGATTAAAGAGTTTCTCAGCTTCCTAGTGATGAAGCCTACTTAACTAAAGACTGACCTGTTCCTATCAAAGACAAACTTTCAAAATGTAGAGATTGTGTTTTGCTCTGGAAGCCAGACAGAGCAAAATGTTGTGGAAAATGGCTGTCTGGTTTGCCATTGGGAGGATCCCAAATACTATGTTTCTTTCTAGGCCTGAAAATCGGTGGATGCTGTCCAGCGCAATGTGATTACCCGGAACATCCAATGAATCCATGACCCGTACTAGTGACTCGGATTCCTCATAGAGCTGAGACATGGATCTCCTCCTCATTGCTAAATGAAGCCTTCCTTTATATCTTTCTATGTCACTTGCTCTGCTGAAAAGCACTGCAACATCCTTGGGGTGGTAGCCACATCTCCAGTGATACTGACATTTCTCTGCTATATAGATGGCCATCTGCTCCGAAGTCAAGTTCTCCATAACCTCTAGGTAGCCTGAAACACCCTGAACCCATCCAGGATCTGGGCACATCACCAAAGCCTCTCCAGGGATGTTAGGTGGAGGATGTTCTCTGATTTCCTTCATTCTATCTTGTAGATACTTGGCTATTTCATCTCTCTAGCGGAGCATCCTGCTGAGCAGAATTTTGGGCTCCTGGTGTTGGAAATCAGAGAGACCATGGAAGCACAAGTGCTTGGTCTGAAAATAGTCCAGAAAAACATAGAGAATCCCTGGGCAATCCATTCGTCTCTGGGTGATGTGTTTAGCCTTCCCATACCAGTCCCCATCTTCGGTGCGGAAATTCTGAGCTTCATCAATGATTATGTGTTGGATAGTATCAAAGTTATTTCTCATGAAAGTATTTCGGGTTACCACTTGGCAGATGGTTCTCCTGCTGCAAGTATAACAAACACAATCAAGTTGTGTCCTCAATCAAACAAAAGAAGCCCACCTACCTTCACACTCCCTGGGCATAGTAAATTCAACATGAGCTTTTACCATGTGAAGCCACAGCAGTCAAAATTACCCCTATACGATCCCTAAGAAAGGGGGAAAAAGTGACAAAGACAGTCCACATACCTCACAAAACTCTTCAAGGGAACATTCTCACAGATGTAGAGAATATCCTCTGGTTGACAGTGAAATACATTCATGATCTTCTCCACGATCCTGAGGGCCAGGATGGTCTTCCCTGACCCAGGTAAGCCATGAACAAACAGCTGCCTGGTTTGGTAAAGATTCTTTGAAAGCAACTCGTACTGTTCGTCTGTGAGCAGGAACAAAACCTCAGAGCCCAGCTCTTCACTCAAGAAGGACTGGAAGCCAAGCAAGACGATCACAAGGGATTGTAACAGAGCTTCCATCTGCTCCATGGTGGTAAAGTTATAGGATTCGGGATAAACTTGAATTACTGAGCTATGTCTGGACTCCACGGTACCATCAGGCTTCAACAGGAAGATCAAGGGGGTGATGCCTAACCTCCCAGAGTACCCACCTGTGTTCACCAACTTCTGTTTTAAGGAACGGGCAACTCTCAATGAGTAACTCTTGTACCCCAGATCCTACTTGTTGCAAGTAGTGTAGAGGATTGGGGTGTTGTTCTGGGGAATTAGAAGGGCATCACAGATGACACCCGGCTTCCTTTCAATACCCAGGTCCACAGCCCAGCTGTGGGAGAAAATCAGTATCCCCTGAGAGAAAGCGCGCATTTCCTTATTTATTAAGTCTCTTAATCCTCTGTGTTGCGACACAAGTTCCTGGTAGGTGCGCTTTGGAATATACCGAATGCTGTTGGGTGACACTAGACAGAGAAAGAATTGGTATGTGTCAGAGCATCACCAGACAAGCTAGTCATCACCATTCTATCTTGTAGATCCCGCCAACATTTGGGCCCTACAGTAGGTTATACATTAGAAACAAAAAGATAAACAGTTCTGAGTCTAGTGGAACCGATAACTGGCTGCAATCAAGAAAGACAATAATTGTGAGTATCAAGTAGTAAGGGCCACTGGACAGAGTCACCCAAGTATTATGGAAACACCAATGAAAAGCCCAGAGTAGGAAAGACAGCAGGGAAGTCGTTTTGAAGGAGACAGTTGAGTTGCCTTTCCCACGATGACTTTGAGCTACCAGCCTGAAGGATAGGAAAATGGAGAAATAATCAAAAGGGGAAGTGTGTAAATGGAGGTACAATCAAGGTCTATGTGGGTAATTTCAAATAGATTGTGTCGCCATAAGCAAGAGGCAAAGGGGAAGACAAGGTCTTGGAGGAAAGTGTTCAGGGCAGAAACCTAGCAAAGACTGTGTCTGGATGGTATGGGTATGGAGAACAGACCAATAACCGAACAAGTTTCAATTTTGGTGAGAGTTTGGCTACAGGAGGAAGCATATAGTGGGGTTCCTTTCTTTGGATAATGATGTATTTTGTATCATGATCGTGGTGGTGGTTACATAAATTTATGTGTGTTCTAAAACTCTTAAGCTGTATAACAAAAAGTCTGTTTTAGACTGAGGAGGTGGTTAAGGGGTTAAAGCCTTTGCTTCATAAGCAAAAGCATCTGTTTCAGATTCCCAGATCCCATGTGAAGCACTGCCAGGCAGATATGGCTCTAGCCTGTAATTATAGCTCTAGGAGGCAGAGCCTGGGAAAACCCAGAGGAAAGCAATGGAAGAGCAATCCAGGATGATCCCCAGTGTCACCCTTGGGCCTCCACAAGCACATTCAAGTGCTCTCGTGCACACGTCTACACACATGTGCACCCACTCACTCACATGCGAAACACACACATATATACATACGTATTGAATACACACACACACACACACACACACACACACACACAAAGTCTATTTCAAGTATGTAAATTTTAAATTTTTAAAAATATCTAAAAATGAGAGTGTATGTAAAGAGTAAATATACATATAAAAACTTTTGGATCTCAACTACATACTGAGTTTGAGACTAGCCTGAGTCACATAAGATTCTGTCAAAACACACACACACAAAATTAAAGCAAAAGCTCACACATTACAGTGGAGAATGGAAAAGTCAGAAAAAAAAAACTTTTGGAAATATATGTACATGCTATGCATTGAATATATATATGTGTATATATATATATATATATTTCTTAAGATTGTTCAGTTAGAAGCCTTAATTTGGAATCTAATTCTAATTATGAACCCCCTTCCATAAAAAATCAAGTGCATATGAATTTATATTTCAAATTCAGTGTAGAAGGAGGTATCAAAGATGAATTCAAACATTTGATTTGGTTAGATGGTGGATGGAGTCTCCTAATGATAGATATGTAATTTCAAAAGAAACAGTAAAAGTGCTACTCAGCCATCAAAAATGATGAATTACTGGAATTTGCCGGGAAATGGATGTCATTAGAAACAATTGTATTAAGTGAAGTATCCCAGACCCAGAAAATTAAGCGCCGTATGTACTCCCTAATAGGTGGCTCCTAGTACCAAACCCACCCAGCCCACCTAGAGACAGGAATTCCAAGGATTATGAACAGGAGGGATGGGGTAGGAGGGCCACACCAGAAAGAAGGAGAGAAGGGACCATGTTACAGCAGGGAAAATAGGCCTCCACCAAGGACCCAAATAAGTAGTGAGACATCTGATTAAGTTCACAGACTTTTGTTCCTGATCATTTACTACTGAGGGGGAGTGATCTCACCAGAAGAGGAGGGCATATAGTCTGGCAGATAAAAAGTAACAATTTTGCAAATGGGTGATAGACCCCTCCCTCACTGTGGTTTCCCACTTTTATTACATCTATCTTTGAATGTGCTTTTATCACAAGACTCTAACAACTTTTTGTCTCTGGCCAGGGGGTAACATACAATGCCCACCAGGATGGAGTGAAGGGCATTGCAGGAGCAGCAAAACTGCAAAAGAAAATCAACAAACCACAATCCAGAACTTCAGAGACTCTATATCAACCACCTAGACTAGGCCAGCTTAGTCTCTCCCCATCTTGAAGCTCAGGGAAATTTGCGGAAGAGGGGGCGGTAAGAGTGTAAGAGCATAAGGATGGGAGGAGCAATGATATGTAAGATACTCTATACTAGTTAGGGGCTGAGCAATCATAATTGGACTTTGCATGCCCGGCGCATTGTCCACACACTGTTGACCTCACAATGTCTAGCATCTGCTAAAGGCACCAAGATCCTGGAGGCAAAGAATTGGCAGCCACAGCAGTGTTCCTATACCTAAGGGGAACACGGGAAAGGTTCGGCAAAGGCCACTGGGTCCTTGTACGCATCGGAGAGGAGGGCCGCAGAGGAAAATCAGTCATGCACGAGAAAGGACTCTCTGGAATTGGGGTGGGAGGCACTGGGGGATGGAGGGAAGGGGTGGGGAGGGAGCAGGGGTACGGGGAGGAGGCGGAGGCGGGAACTGGTGTACCTATAAGTTTGTATGAGCTGGACTCAAATAAAAAAAAAAGGAACCAAAAAAAAACACGTAAAAGTGGTTGTTTATCAGGCAGCTGCAGACTCTGAAGAGAAACTGGTTGTCATAACAGAGACAAGTTTGGGGAGTGTTTAGTTGGTCAACAAGCACTGGACACACAATAAAGTTTGTCTTAGCCAAAAAGAACTGCTATAGTTTACTTCTATCAAAATGGATCGAACTCAGTAATCCAACTACCACTTTAATTAATATTGATTTGGGAATAATTAAATAAACACTAAAACAAGTACAAGAAATAAGATGCCAAAGGAAAGGTTAGGAAAGCACTCAGTTTTAAAGTACAAATTATTCTTTTCCCAAACATTTTATTTAATAGTCTAGTAATGCAAAATCAATATGGCCATGAATTAAC
>JALPQD010000782.1:571469-604699 GCA_023101885.1 Typhlomys cinereus
CTCCCCTCACCACTCCCTCCCCATCCCCCAGTGCCTCCCGCCCCAATTCCCAGAAAGTCCTTTCTTGTGCATGCCTGACTCTTCTCTGGGTCCTCCTCTCCGATGATGTACAAGGACCCAGTGGCATTTCCCTGAACCCTTTCCCGTGTTCCCCTTAAGCATAGGAACACTGCTGTGGCTGTCAATCCCTTGCCTTCAAGGATCTTGGTGCCTTTAGCAGATGCTAGACTTTGTGAGGTCAATAGTGTGTTGGACATTGCGCAGGGCATGCAAAGTCCAATTTGGTCACTATTTCTATAGTCTGATTTGGAGGCTGTACCTCTAGACCTTGGAGAATCATTCGATGCTCTGCATGGGCCACAGCATACATAGCATTGTATAAATCATAGCACTCATCATTCAGGCCATATCAAACATGTACTGTGGTAACCATTCCAAGGAGGTGTTGGAAGAGCAGTTGTTTGGTGTTTCACATTGAGACTCAGAGAGTGAACAGTTAAAATGCATCCACCCAATCTGGACAAAAAAATGTCCTGTGGCTATGTAGAAAATTTCCATTTTGGGATGTAATCTTTCAGATTTGAAATCTCTCCATGGTGATGTTAAAAAGTGAAATGTCCATGGGATGAGTCAAGGGTGAAAGTTCTTTTCCTTGTGCTGACATTCCAATGTGAGATGGACACCCAGATTCTCTGTATTCCCAAATATTCCCATCTTCTAATGCTGACTTCTAGAACAGACTTTATGTCACAAAAAACAAAAACTACATTCGCTGATGATGTCATTATCTGCTTATAATATTCTTTAGCTCTTGCTTGGTATGACTTCATGTTTTCTGGAATCTCATTCGCAAAACTAAACAGACTCCATTATTTTGCATGTGTACCCTTAAGTCTGAGAGAAATTGGATACCCTGTTCATCATCAGAAATGATCATCCCCACCCAGGTCCATCCAAAATGAATTATCAGGGAGACCATGGCAAGAGGGAGAAATGTGTCTTTGGTGCTATTTGATACAGATAAGGGAAGTTGTCATGGTTACTGAGAATGGAATGAAATGGCCCATAGGCCATCTGAAACAAAGAAAACACACTAAACTCAGGTAAAGAGAATTTAAATCAACCTCAAAATCACATCTGAATTGTGTTCAGAACTATTTTATTTCATAAGAAATACAATGTCATTATGCCATTCTTAATGTTTTATTTCTCCAAGAATTTATACAAATTTAATGATGATTTTACATATTCCAGAAAATCCCATTCTTTAACCCCTGTTTGCTCTTTTTAAACAAGAATTTGTCAATACTCCTTACTGAGAGGAATGACCCATAGACCCAGTCAACCTTAACTCTCCATAGACATTCTGTAGAGCAGAAGATGGAGATAACACCCAACCTCCCTGCAGATGAATCAGGAACTGCATATATGTTGCCAATCTGGCAGATGTTTTTCATGATGGTCCTGTAAATACCACTTCACACGTGGATGCATAACACAAGTAATTAGGAAAAACATAAGTACTTTTTGCAGCCTTATTTAGATAACTGTTCATGAATATTCACGATTACAGGAAAAAGAAATAAGTGCAAAACTGAAAGAAATATTGGGTAAAAGGTTGGGGTTTCTGTTTATTTCCTCAGAGGCAAACATTAAGGTCAGAGGATGTTGGTATTTTCTCAAAGTCAAACTGAAAAGAGAGCACAGTATTCTTCACTGCATGTTGTTCCCAGCACAACAACCTTCCCTCAGATACAAAGAACAGTATGTAGTAAGTAATACTTAGCCCTCAGGTTCCTGTGTTGGAGAAAAGTCTCCTGTTTATGAAGATGTGTCCTTACGACATCTTCCTGAGAGTCTAGATTTCATCCTCCAGCTGTGGAATAAATGTACAACCTAAGCAACTAGAAGAATAAGCCTTTTGGTCTCCACTTACCCTTTCTAGTTACAGTCAACAAGAAATGATACATGTTGCACACCCAACACTGAGAATCAGCAATTAGAGTCACATAAAACTGTGTTTACGTTCTGGAAAATGATGAAGAAAAGTCAAGAGAAATGTAATTCATATTGTCAGGATTAAAAGATGTGTAAATGAAAAACTCTCCTCAGAGACAATAAAAGATGCTGGAAAAGAAAAACAACTCTTTGTTAGACTTCTCCCCTGCTTGCAAACGTTATCAGCTTTTGCTATGACTGCCTGTCAGCCTGGAATGTGACTGAGATGTAAACAGTCATTTCTGTCAGTGATGCATCTTGTTATAACAGTTGCAAAAACATCTGTTTACTAGATTTCCCTTCAATTTGTATGTCAGAACGTGAATTTTTCCTTAATGCTGTTAACAGCTGAATTTCAAGACAGAATACATGTCACACTGTGCCAGAATAATTTTGGAAAGTCTACTAGTGTCCTAGCTGACAGAGATCCTGTTCCTTTAATCAGTTTCATATGCTGTTGAATAGAACACAATAGCATGAAATGCTGTGATATATCACTGAATATGATCAGTATCTATGGAAACAAATTGACCAAAAACCTTTGGTATCTAAGCTGAGTGACTCTTTGGATAGGTTTTGGTAATCCACATGCTCAAATGAAGCATTAGCAGACACTGAACTACTTTTCTGTAGTCCCATTGCAAAGGAATTTAAGTGAGTGCTTGAACTATCTTTCAAGGGAACTGACTGTATATGCCGAGAAATAGATCATGAAAGAAAGAGAACTAAAATAGGGGACTTCCTGTCTAGGCTTGCAGCATTGTTATGTAGAATATAGAAGGGAAAAAAGCCTCTGATACAGGTCAAAGTGGTTAATGTATAGTGTTTCCTCATATCGAAGTAAATCTTGGCTCATGTCCAGAAGTGTAGATTGACAGAATGGGGCAGAACTTTTAGAAAGTGTCCAACATAACTCTTTGTGTGTGTGTTTTCTGTGTGTGTGTGTGTGTGTGTGTGTGTGTGTATGCTAGAAGATACCTGAGTGAGTGTGCTTGTGGAGGTATAAGGATGACAAAATGAATCACCCAGCACTGGCATATGCCCTTATTGCTTTCTTTTATTATGTACCAGGCTCTGCTGTTCAGGACTTAAAGTGTAGGCTGCTTCCACTTCCACCTGGCGTTTTGTTAAGGAATCTGAGTATCCACATTCAGGTCCTTCTTCTTGGAGGCAGAGGCTGCAATCCCTGAGCCACTCCTCAGCGCTCAATGCACCTGTAATGCATTGTTCATGCTGGTTAAGAGAAAGTGAAAGAACTAAAAAAAGCACTTACTTTAAGTTAAGTGGGAAATTGAAATCAACTTTTGGTGGGTAGTAGTTAAATGATGTGTAAAGGATGAAAACACAGCCATTCTGTTCATCTCTATCACTGTCCATTCCTGCTTTATTCTCCAGAAGCAACTGCCTCCATTGAGACTGCACCAGAAGAAGAGGATGCTTCAGAAGCAGGAAGACAAACATCAACTTGAGCATCTTTTCCTTGTCTTGCAGAATGTCAGTTGAGTACAAAAGGAACCGTCAGCATCCAAAAGACGGGCATATGACACATGTGTATTTATGCCAGTGTCTGGTTTTATTTTTGTAGCTGATGGGAGATGCCATCAAAATCTTTTCATTGTTTATCTCCAGCTCATACCACCTGCTCTGAAATACATTAGAAACGTTACCCTGGGGGTAAGCATCTGTGGTCCATATCTAGGTGACGAAGAGATGATGCAAACATGTTTTGACCATAGCTTCTTCCTGCCTCAGGTGCTATGAGTTCATTCCTGTGTGTACCTTCAGATGAGGTGATCTGGAACAGAGCTGGTCCCAGGTCTGTGTGAACAAGCTTATTCTGTAAACAATACATTTTATGATGTAAGTGGATTGATCAGAGAATGTGAAGTTAACTTGTGAGAGGAAAGCATCACAAAGGACCCATATAGTCAGAGCTGTGAGAGAAACATTCAGTACTACGTACTCCACTGTCCCAGGTAAATGACATCCAGCATGTATCAGAATATTTATTGTGTGGTTCATATGTCATTCCATAGATTTCCAATACCTGCAGTTGTCTCCCATAACCTGGAGAAACAAGATCATGCTAAATGCAGAAATTTCCAGAACCTTTTGGAGATGACCTTCACGTTGTATGCTCTCACTGGTGCTAATCACTGATGCAGACCTCAGATAATAAGTAAATAAACATGGAAACAATTAAGTGTCAACTGTTACCACAGTGTGAATGACTTGCTATGTTTCATCCTTAATTAGATCATTGTTTAAATGTCAGAGGTTGCCAAGTAACTATCTATCAGAGATTAAATGCTCAAACCTTTGTTTATTTTCATTTACATATTTAATACATAATTTCCAAGATCAATGCACAATTAGGTGAGTTAATTATTGATACCTTATTTCTTGTTCCATAGATGGAAGATAATGTGTTTCCTATGATCTCTCAGAAGACACAGGGAAGTAAGAAACCTCTCAATTTTTCTGATTTGGTGTGCATGTGTGTGGTGCGTTGTGTGTGTGTGTGTGTGATGCGTGTCGGTGTGTGTGTGTGTGTGTGCGCACATGCCAGAGGACACTTGAATGTGCATGCTTGTAAAGGACCAAGGGTGTCATGGGAGATTATCTTCCATAATACTGCCTCCTTACTACTCTGCTCTTGAGTTTTCAGACTCCACATTCCAAGGTTGGAAGTACAGGTCACCACAAATTCAGTCGCACATTTGTACATTTGAATCCCAGATTTGAACTCAGCTCCTTCTGCATGTAAGGCAGAGAAATTAACCCCTGAACATTCTCTCCAAACGTTTCTAGGTTTTTCAGAGGACACTAATCCCATGTATCATTTTTCATTCTTGTGGTGTCTAGACAAAGATAATTAGTTTTCAAAGTTACCCCCTTTTATTCATTTTATTACATTAAGGGCTATAGTTACACCATAAACATTTTCATAGAAATCCAGAATTTGATACAAAGTCACTCTTATCAAAGACGGTGATTGGAATCTTAATCCACAAGAACCCAATGTTCTCTGTGCAGGCTAAAATGCCATATTTTTTATCAATCAATTGGGAATAAAAACTTTATTGAGAATTTACATATGCAAACAAAATGAGTTCGTGTTTTTACCCAATCCCCCTCTTCTAACCTCCTTCTTCACCCTCACCTCCCTTCACCAATCCAGCTATGTCTCTCCACCTCCCATCCCTCTGCATGTGTGTATTAACAGGCTCCATTTGGGGTACATGCGCTAGATCTGGGGAACCAGGTCTCTGTGGAAATATATTTGTCTTCATGGAACAAGCTCACAATTGAGGGGGATCCCTTTAGTGTACAGAACCTGCTGAAGGATTTCTTTTTTTGGTGTTATAGAACACCATTATTGCAAAATTGGATCTGAGGGTCTTAAGTCCTTGTGTTTTCCTCTTCCTATCTATCATGCTTTTGTGCTCCCCTACTTTTGTATTATGAATATGTAATACTAAAATGACAGAATTTAAAATATCAACTGTTTCTCCTTTCTCATGAACATCTACTGAATAGTATCACCATTAGCTTCATAGAAAATTCTGTGGCTTTTATCTTTTTAAAAATAATGAAGATGGTGATGATGATGCTCTGTTGGTCTTCTGAAAATCAACTGACCTCCACCCATGCACCATGGCATGACTGTACTCTCTCTGACTCTGTCCCTTCCTGTGCCTCTGTTTCTCCCTGTCTCTTTCTCTCTCAAAATAAATCTTCCAGTGCAGACTGACCGCATGGCCTGGTCAATGAGAGGGCAGCTGAATTTCACATTTAACCTGACCAACTCACCCATCACTATCTAACAAACCCTAGCTTTCTTTCAGTCCCCCACCATCCTGCTAATCATTAAAATAGCCTCCATGAAATTAATAGTGGTCACTGAAACCTCAGCAATGTTGACCAGTGACCAGTACATACAACGAAGTCCCCCAACAATCTCACAATTCAACAGAAGGAAAACTTTTCACATAACCCTAAGATGAATATCCCATTTATTTTACTTTTGACATCAATTAATATCCACCACATCTTAAGATTTCCATACAGTGTATACAAAACCCCATACACCCGCCCTTTCATGGTATTAGCCATTCACTATTTCATACCCCTCACCATCTATAAGCAGCCATGTCTCACACAACTCAAAACCCTTGCTACTATATCCACCCTGTTATATCTTCTTAAAGCTGTTTCAATACTTAATCCACGCCTTACCCTCACAACCCTGACACCTACTTTTTAATTACTCATACATAACTAGACCAAAACTCTTTCCCCTCCCTTAACATGAACTGGGCCTACACACTCCTTGGGTACCACAATAACCTTTATCCACAAGCAGCACTAAGAAAACATAGACTGACTCCTTTCACACCTAGTCAAGGACTCCCAACAACAGTACAATTATGGTAATTCTATTGAATTCAAAAAAGTCAGAAAACACATGACAAACAAAGAATCCTGAGACCAAAGATAAAAATACCAAAGTCACACATTGAATCCACAGAACAACAAAAACCAGGACAAAAAACGCTCTTAAATAAACAATGACCCCTATAATGATAGATTCAAAAACAGAATAAATTCTTGGATATTAGCCAAGGAACCTGATAAAAGCAATTCAAGAACTCCAACAGGAGTTGAATATCTGCTTAATCAACTATGAACAGAATAATAATACGCAATTGGATGAGAGTAAAATGAAGCTGAAGAAAGAAAACTAAGCATAGAACGCTAGAAAAAAATCTCATGCAGAGATTAAACTTGAAATAAAAAACAAGCTAAATATAATACAAAAATGTATAGGAAGTCGCTCCAACAGAACTAACAAAGGAGAAAATAGAATATCAGAATTAGAAACAAGATGGCACATCAAAATTGTTCAATTAAAAAGGCTGAAAATATTTAAAAATTTTTTATTATTATTTCCACTCATACAAACTTAATAGGTAGACCAGTTCCCTTCCTCCCTCCTCCTCCCCCCGAACCCCTTCTTTCTCCTCCCCTTCCTCCCTATCCCCCAGTGTCTCCCCCCCCCACTTCCCAGAGAATCCTTTATTGTGTATGCCTGACTCTCCACTGGGTCATCCTCTCCGATGACGTACAAGGACCCAGTAGCATTTCCCTGAACCCTTTCTTGTGTTCCCCTTAAGCATACGAACACTACTGTGGCTGTCAATCCCTTGCCTCCAGGATCTTGGTGCCTTTAGCAGATGCTAGACTTTGTGAGGTCAATAGTGTGTTGGACATTGTGCAGGGCATGCAAAGTCCTATTATGATTGCTTCGGCCCTAACTAGTGTTGAGAATCTTGCAAATCATTGCTTCTCCCATACTCTTGCCCTTACAATCTTACCGCTCCCTCATCCGCAAATGTCCCTGAGCTTCAGGATGGGGAGAGATTAGGCTGGCCTAGTTCTATGTGGTTGATATAGAGTCTCTGAGGTTCTGGATTATGGTTTGTTGATTTTCTTTTGGAGTTTTGGTGCTCCTGCAATGCCCTTCACTCCATCATGATGGGCACTGTATGTCACCCCCTGGTCAGAGACAAAAAGCTGTTAAACTGGGTCTTGTTATAATAGCACATTCAAGAGTAGATGTAATAACAGTAGAAACCTCAGTGAGGGAGGGGTCAATCACCCATTTGCAAAATGATTACTTTTTATCTGCCGGACTATATGACTTTCCCTTCTGGTGAGATCATACCCCCTCAGTTATAAATGATCAGAAATGAATGTCTGTGAACTTAAACAGGTGTCACATTACTTACTTGCATTCCTTGATGGAGGCCTATTTTTCTCTGCTGTAACATGGTCCCCTCTCTCCTTGTTTCTGGTGTAGCCCTCCAACCCATCCCTCCTGTTCATAATCCTTGCAATTACTGTATTACATAGGTTTAACTTTGAGTGTCTCAATGTGGGCTGGGTGAGTTTGGTACTAGAAGCCACCTATCAGGGAGTGCATACAGCGCTTAATTTTCTGGTTTTGGGATACTTTCACTTAATATAATTGTTTCTAATGACATCCATTTCCCAGCAAATTCCAGTAATTCATCATTTTTGATGGCTGAGTAGTACTCCATTGTATAGATGTACCACAGTTTCTTATCCACTCGTCAACTGTTGGACATTTGGGTTGATTCCATGACTTTTGCTACTGTAAACAAGGCTGCTATGAACATGGTCGTTCTTGTGCTATCGAGGCAAACCTCTGCTGCTATGGGGGGTTATTCCCAAAAGTGGGATAGCAGGGTAATGTAGCATTTCAATCTTTAATTTCTTTAAGAATCTACAGACTGGCTCGCCAGAGTGGCTGTATGAGCATGCATTCCCACCAGCAATGTAGGAGAGTTCCCCTCTCTCCACATCCTCTCCAGCATTTGGTGTTGTTTATATTGTGGATTTTGCCATCCTGACCGGGGTGAGATGATATCTCAGGGAAGTTTTGATTTGCATTTCCCTGATGGCTAAGGAAGTGGAGCAATTTTTAAGATATTTGTTAGACGTTTTAATGTAATCCCTGGTAAAGTTTCTTTAAAGTTCCAAGTTCCATTTTTTTTAATTGGGCCATTGTTTTCCTTGGAGTTTAGTTTTCTAAGTTCTTTGTGCACTCTGGACAGTAGAGCTCTATCAGATATGTGGTTAGTGAAGATTTTCTCCCATTCTGTGGGTTGCCATTGAGCTCGTGTGACAATCTCTTTATCTGAACAGAAGCTCTTTAATTTCACAAGATCCCAGCTGTTGAGAGTTGGTAGCAGTGACTGTGCCATTGGATGTCTGTTTAGGAAATGTTGGCCTAGCCCAATCAGCTCGAGGAAGTTCCCTAAGCTTTCAACTATGGTTTTTATAGTCTCTGGCCTTATATCAAGGTCCTTGATCCATTTGGAATTAAGTCTTGTACATGGTGACAAGTACGGGTCCAGCTTTAATCTTCTGCATGTGGAGATCCAGTTTTGCCAGCACCATTTGTTGAAGATGCTGTTCTTTTTCCATTGGATTCTTTGGGCCCCTTTGTCAAAGACCAAATGGCTGTATTTTTGTGGGCTTATATCTGGGTCTTCAACCCTTATCCATTGATCTGTGTGTCTATTTTGGAGCCAGTACCAGGCTGTTTTTATAACTATGGATTTGTAGTATAAACTTAGATTTGGTATGGTAATACCTCTAGCAGTGTTTTTGTTACTCAGGATTGTCTTTGCTATCCTGGGTCTTTTGTGCCTCCATATGAATTTTGAGATTATTTGGTCAACTTCTTTAAAGAATTGCTTTGGAATTTTAATTGGTATAGCATTGAATTTGTATATTGTCTTTGGTAGTATGGTCATTTTTACGATGTTGATTCTGCCAATCCAGGAACATGGGAAGTCTTCCACCTTCTGGTGTCTTCTGCAATTTCTTTCTTTAGGGTTTTAAAGTTTTCATTGTAAAGGTCTTTTACCTCCTTGGTTAGGTTTATGCCGAGGTATTTCATTTTTTTAGGGGCTATAGTAAATGGGATTGTTTCTCTCAAGGCTTTTTCACTTCTTTCATTCTGGGCATATAGGAAAGCCTCTGATTTTTGTACATTCATTTTGTATTCTGCCACCCTGCTGAACTTCTCAATTAGTTCCAGGAGCTTCCTGGTGGAGTTTTCAGGATCACTCAGGTATAGGAACATGTCATCTGCAAATAGGGATAGCTTGACTTCTTCCTTGCCTATTTGAATCCCTCTTATGTCCCTTTCTTGTCTTATGGCTTCAGCTAAGACTTCAAGTACAATATTGAATAGAAGTGGTGAGAGTGGACAGCCTTGTCTAGTTCCTGATCAAAGTGGGAATGATTCCAATTGTTCCCCATTGAGCATAATCCTTGCTGTAGGCTTGTTGTATACAGCTTTTATTATATTGATAAAATTTCCTTCCATTCCTATTGTCTCTAGCGTTTTGATCATAAAAGGCTGTTGGATATTGTCAAAGGCTTTTTCTGCATTTATCGAGAGTATCATGTGGTCTTGGACTTTGGACTGGTTTACATGATAAATTACATTTAGTTGATTTGTGTATGTTGAACCAATCTTGTGTGCCGGGGATGAATTCCTACTTGGTCCCTGTGAATGATCTTTTTGATATGTTTTTGAATCTGATTTGCTAAGACTTTGTTGAGAATCTTGCGTCTGTGTTCATCAGAGAGATCAGGCCTATAGTTTTCTTTTTTAAGTGAATCTTTAGTAGGTTTTGGGATTAAGATGATATTAGCTTCATAGAAGGAATTTGGCAGTGTTCTTTCCTTTGCTATGTGATGGAACAGTTTAAGGAGTATTGGTGTTATTAACTCCTTAAATGTCTGGTAGAACTCTTTGCTGAATCCATCTGGTCCAGGACATTTTTTGGTGGGAAGATTTGAAATTACTTCTTCAATTTCCTTATATGTTATAGGACTATTTAAGTAATTCACGACTTCCTGATTCAATTTAGGTAAGTTGTGTTTACTTAGAAATTCATCCATCTTTTGCGTGTTGTCAAACTTCATAGCGTATAAGTTTTTGAAGTATGATGGTATAATTCTCTGGATTTCTTGGGTGTCAGGAGTGATAACTCCATGTTCATTTCTAATTTTGTTAATTTGGGTTTTCTCTCTCTTGCTTTTGGTTAATTTAGCTAGGGGTGTATGAATCTTATTGACTTTTTTCAAAGAACCAGGTTTTTGACTAGTTGATTTTTTCTATCATTTTCTTAATCTCAATTTCAGATATTTCTCCCCTTATTTTGCTAATCTCCTCTCTGGTACTACTTTTGGGATCAGGTTGCTCTAGTTTCTCTAAAGCGTTAAGCTGCATCGTTAAGTTATTTATTTCTGATGTTTCCATTTTTTTGATGTAGGCATTAAGAGCTATGAACGTACCTCTTAGGACAGCTTTCATTGTGTCCCAGAGATTTTGTTAAGTTGTATTTTCATTATTGTTCACTTTCAGGAAATCTTGAATTTCCTTTTGAATTTCTTCCTGAATCCAGTTCTCATTCAGCATCATATTGTTAAGTTTCCAGGAGTTAGTGTATTTTCTGTTGTTTGTTGTGTTGTGGATGTCCAGCTTTAGGCCGTGGTGGTCTGATACGGCACAGGTTAGAATTTCAACTTTTTGTATAAGTGTAGATTCATTTTGTGGCCCAATATGTGATCCATTGTGGAGAAAGTTCTGTGTGCTGCTGAGAAAATGTCCATTCTTTGGTGTGTGGATGAAAAGTTCGATAGAGATCTGTAAGGTCAATTTCTTTCAGGGTTTGATTAAGGTCCAAAGTGTCTCTGTTAAGCTTTTGACCTGTTGATCTATCCCATGTTGAGAGGGCAATGTTGAAATCCCCGAAGAATTATCGTTTGGGGGTTGATTTCTTGCTTTAGACCTGTAGTGTTTTCTGAATCAATGTGGAGGGGCCTGTATTGGGTGCATATATGTTCAGTATTGTGAAGTCTTCCTGGTGAATTGTACCTATGACTAAAATTAGTATCCATCCGTGTCTCTTATAATTTTCTTTGGTTTGAAGTCCACTTTGTCTGAAAGCATAATTGCTACCCCTGCCTTGTTTCCTGGTTCCATTAGCTTGCAAGATTTTGGACCAGCCTTTCATTCTTAGGATGTGCCTATCTTTTGTGGTGAGATGAGTTTCCTGAAGACAGCACATTGTTGGATTGTCGTTTTTAATCAAAGTTTCTAATCTGTGTCTCTTAATCAGTGAGTTAATACCATTGACATTTAATGTTATAATGGAGAAATTATTTTTAATTCCGGACACTTTTTATGTTTAGTAGATTTTGTAAGCATGTTGGATACGCTTGTTCTTTTCTTCAAGCATTTTTTGAAGGCCTGGTTTGGTAGACATGTATCCCTTCAAGTTGTCTTTGTGCTGGAAAACTTTTCTTTCTCCCTCAATCATGACAGATAGTTTTGCTGTATATATCAGTCTGGGTTGGCATTTTTGCTCATTTAATACATGAAGTACGTCTCTCCAAGCTCTTCTTGCTTTTACTGTTTCCATTGAGTAGTCATTTGTTATTCCATTAGGTTTACCTTTAAAAGTGACTTGCTTTTTTTCTCTTGAAGCTCTCAGCACCTTTTCTTTGTCTTGAATGTGGAGTGTTTTGACTATTATTTGCCGTGGCGATTTTCTATTTTGGTCATATCTGGGGTTTGAAATGCCTCTTCTATTTGGATAGGCCTCTCATTCTTTAGCTGTGGGAAGTTTTCATTTATGATGAATTGAAATATTTCCTCTGGTGTGGTATTTTGGAATTCTTGTTCTGGTATTCCATGAATGCGCATGTTAGGCTTCTTCAGGGTGTCCCATGTCTCTTGAATGTTCCTCTCCATTATCTTTTTGGCTTTAACAATCTCTTCCATTGAGCTGGTTAATTCTCCCACTTGTCTTCAAGATCTGAAATTCTATTTTCTGCCTCATTTGTTCTGCTGATAAGACTCTGTTGAGTTTTGGGTTGAAGATAACTTGTCTTTTAGTTCAATTTTAAACTCTGCCTGAGACTGTTTTAACTGTTCTATACCTATTTTTGTTTCTTGAACTGTTTTTCTCAATTCTGCCAGGTGCCTGTTGTGTTCCTGTTCAAAATGGTTGATACGGTTGTTTAACCTTCTTGGATTTCCTCTTTCATAGTATTAATCATGGTAATGATCATACTCTGAAAGTCGTTATGTTGGTCTGGCTTTCATGGCTATTTTCTGTGGATTTGTTCTGGTCGGAATCCATCATTATGGGATTGATTCTTTCCAGTGGGAGATTGGTCTTCTTGGGTTTTGTTTCTCGTGGATCTGTACTTTGACTTGGGCATTGCTGTTTTGTTTTTTAGGACCTTTCAGTTTCTGTGTGTTTTTCACTGAACTGATGTAGTTGGTATTGTTACACTTGCCAGTTATTACTAGTGTTTGCCTTGGATTGGGTATGTTTGTGTATTGTTATTGTTATATCCTAGATGAGGCTACTAAGCTGTTAGTACGTCAGTTAAGTCAGGTTAAGTAACCGGGGGGTGAATATTAGTATGGTAGTGCACTTTTATGATTTAGTATCTTGGTGAAATGTGAGGGTGTGAGGGTGAGTGGTGTACTCCCTGGAGTTGTATGTTTTTGGGGTGACTGTATGAGAGAGTTGATCTACAGCATTGATCCTAGAAAGGATCAGTGAGGTGAAAAGAAAAAAAAGTTTACTTATCTTTGGGCTGGATGTGAAGAATCTCACCCACGTGATAGAATGATTGTAGTGGAGTCCAGATGTATGGCCTGTGTTCCCTTTGTTCCTTAGAGTTTTGCTCGAGTTTCCTTTGGACTTTATTGAATTCTGAGTAGAAGTGTGTCTTCCGTGGACCACGTGTGTAGGTCCCTGGTGGGCCAGAGAGGCAGAGGGTCTGATGTTGATGGCAGAATTCTTCACCTGGGACCTGGGGGTGCAGTGGAGGCACGTGAGAGCGGGAGGGCGTGAGGGGCTGGGGTTCAGGGCGGGGCCCCAGGGCTAAGCCGGTGGCTGCCCAGGTGCTGGCCACGTGGCTCCAGGGTGAGGGGCTAGGCTGGAAGGGGCTGTCTCACTTGCTCACTCACCTGGGAGCTTGGCAGGGGTTGGTGCGGAGGGAGGGGCTGGTGTCCGGGGGCGGGCTCCCGGGCAAAAATATTAAAAAATTTTGAGAGGAATATTTGAGAATTTTGGGGCTCTCTGAAAATCCAAACTTGTGCATATATGGAAACCAAATACAAAGAGATTATTTCACACTATCATAAATAAAAACTTACCACATCTAAGGACAGAGATTTCCATTCAAGTATAACACATGACAACAGCCCCAATCAGATATGACCAAAATAGAATCTGGTAATTCCAAATAATAGTCAAGACACTGCAGATTCAAGACAAAGAAAATGTTTTGAGATCCCAAGGTAGAAAAACCAAGCCACATTTAAAGGAGAAACCTGTTATAATAACAGGTTTCAATGGAAATAATAAAAGCCAGAAGAGCTTGATGAGACGCATGTCAGGTTATGAATGAGTTCAGATGCCAACTCAGGCTGATATACCCATCAAAACTATCAGTCATGATTGAAGATGAAAGAAAAAGTTTACAACATGAGTGTAATGAGAACCTGCATGACAACTAAACATGGCATACAGAAGATACTAGAAAAATATGCAAATGTGAAGAAAAGATAAGTCTAAAATAATTACTATATATATATATATATATATATATATATATATATATGAAAGAAAATATAATGCCAACACAGCTACTAAGCAAAGAAATACACATGTAAAAAATAGAAAATGATAGCAATCAACAAACATTTCTCAATTATTGTGGCACTACTGATTCAGGGAGGCCCTAGGCTGGCTCCCAGCTATGGACAAGCCTGGGCATATACAGACATGTCTTAACAGAGGACTCTGCAGGCAGAGGGATGAACAACCAATGGGAAGTGGCTGTTTAACCTGCCCCTGCAAAGGACACCTAGTAAACAGTTAAATGACTGGTGGCTGTCCCACGGAGGAGAGATGGCAACACCTGATTGGACCCTGACCTTATATAAGCCCAAAACACCTTTAATGACTTTGAATCAGCGGCATCTTTCCCACTACGCTTCTCACCTGATTCCCAGCGTCTGGTGGTGCCCCCTCGCCAACTCTCCCATTCGCCTTGAGGCCCTCTCCCCCCCATGACTGGCCCAGCAGGGAATACAGCAACAATTGGTGCTCCAACTGTGGTGCCGCCTTTGGTGTAAACAAGACACCCACTCCGGTAAAGTTTGGTGAGCTGGCCCTCTGGTTTTGTGTTCCTATACTTAAGGTGCCTGAAGGTGAGCAGGTGGCCCCCTCCTCTTCCTCTTTCCCTGCTTGTCCTTAGGAACATAGTTGCTTGCTTGATTTGCTGATGATCAAGGAGCCCCAATGCTCGTTTGATTTCCCCATGATCAAAGAGAACCTCTAAAACAAGGTTTTCCTCCCTCGAGTCCACATGAGAAATTGGTCCCCTCAGAACTCAGAGCCCAGGCTCATTACATTGAATCAGCCTGACCTGGACGCACCATATGCGCATATGGCCCGGGGAGGGGGGGTAGTAAGGAACTCTGGAAGTCCCCCACCAAGCATAAGACATTTGGGCACAATACTTTCCTTGTCTCAACTGTACCTCTTTTGGTCTCATCTCTGTTCTTTAGAAAAATGGGCAACCTCCCCTCACACTACAAGGAGCCCCAGATACTTGTCTTAAAATCTCTCCTAGAGACTAGAGGCCTGGAGGTTAAGTCTGCTGGCTGAGAGGAATTCTGGAATGAGGCTGCGGTTTTATCACCTTGGATCCCCCCAGAGAAAATGTGGGAAACTGACTATGTGTGGGGGTCCCCGGGGATCTCAGCTCCGTCCTGCAGGACGGTCCATCGGTCCTCCACACAGGGGATCAGGGAAAGGTGAGTGTGCTCTCCGCCCTCGCTTCCTGAGGACAATCAGACACGACAGGGAGTCTAGTCAAGCAGGAACTCATTTATTGCAAGTCCATAGCCATCTTATATAGGCAGGGGAATTCCAGGGTGGGGAAATGGGCAACCAATCATCTTAAAGGTCAAGCCAGTACACAGGCTGTGTGTAGCAAAATTTCCTTAAAACATCCTGAGCTATTCCCTCCTGACTTCCTCCATCAAAACATCTTTGTCTAACCTTGCCTGATTATTGAGGTCACCTAGACTGAGCTCCCCACATATCCTGCTTTTTTGTTTTGTAATAAGGTGGGCTCAAAGGGTTATTCCCCGAGCGAACCCTAGGGGAGCACCTCATGAAGGTGGCTACACCCTTAGAGTAGGCGTCTCTATCGAGGAACCTGAGCAACCTCTTGGAGGGCCAATTGTATCCAAGGGTCCTGAGGGCCTCCAGTGGGTGCGCACTCTAGGATCTGTGCAAGCATAATCACCTTTTTTGTGTAGTATGATTATGGTGTAAATAATCTTATAGCAAAGCAAACCCAACAATGCAGGCCATGGGCTGGGGGACTAAGTCCCAACCCATCGGTTGCAGCATACCAGGATTAACTACATAGCTTCAAAGCAATCCCAACACCTCAAGTTCTACCCATAGCAGTAGCAAAAGCATCAAAAGTCCATAGCCTTTAAGCTTTCTCTGATTATCCATGAGAATAGCATTAAGTATGTCCAGGTGAGAAACACCACCAAAATGATTTCAGTCTCTCTCAAAAGGCTGAGTTGATCCCTCTAAGCCGATGGATTAGGTCAGAAGTAGTCAGGAACAGGATCAAGGTAAGCCCCACAACGATGGCCCCTCCGATGAGGATCAATGCAATGGTCCATCCTGTGTTCACCATGGCCTGTGGGGAGATAATAAAATCAATCTCAAGGGCAATGTTGCCCATGGATCTGGTTAGGTCTGTGTTTCTCTTTTTTCCCTTCTTCCCCCTTTTACGAGCATTAGTCAAGAGCCTGCTGAGCCTGTTGCATAGCCACCATTTTTTTGTCCTTATTAGTCTTTGGTGGTGTCTGACTCTGGTTGGTCGAGGTCATTTTCCCCCTGACAATAGAATTTAAGATTTCTAGCAGGCACCCATATGGGATTTGAGCCTCCTATAGAGTAGACACACCCGAAGCCTCGACCCATTGTTAATGATGGGTCTGAGGCCCTCCATTGTCCTGTGATGGGGTTTTTCCATCTTACCTGTATTTCAGGTCTCTGTTCTTGTCACCCGCAATGTTTTTGGAAGCAGGACTCTATTTGATGTTTTTGAAAACTGAGAATGTTAATAGTGAACAAGGCCACATTCAGTTGTTGGTGGGGGCTTATTTCCCCCTTTTGTTTTTGTAATTGGGCCTTAATATTTTGATGATTACGTTCTACAACAGCTTGGCCCTGTGAGTTGTAAGGAATCCCTGTAGTGTGTTGAATCCCTTTATAATGTGAAGAAGTCCTGTAGGCTTTTGCTTATAAAGCAGTTTTTATCTTTTGTGGCAAACCTAGTATAGCAAAGCATTGAAGGAAATGGGATTGAGCTTGTCTAGTCCTTTCCCCTGTGTGGGCTGAAGCCCAACAGGCTTGGGAAAATGTGTCAATGGACACCAAGATGTATTTAAGCTTTCTAAATGGAGCATAATGTGTGACATCAGTTTGCCATAAAGAGTTGGGTCTCAACCCTTGGGGATTTACCCCTGGTAGTTGTAATGGTGGTACCTGTAAAAGGGGCTGGCAGGACTTGTAAGTACGTACGATCTTTTTTAGGTCTTTTATAGGGACCTGAGGGAACCTCTTATGGAGTCCCCTCCAATTGACATGAGTGAGGTCATGTAGGTTCTGAGCTTTCTTAAGATTGGTGGACAATAGCTGAATAGAAGCCATTTTATCTGTTTCAGCATTACCTTGATAGGAAGCCAGGCAAACTTGATGTCCCTAAGGTGTTGTAGAAAGATTGGGCTATGCCTTTCCGTAAGAAGTGTCTGGGCTTGAATCATCAGGGGTATAATGGGATTTTCATCCAATCGGATGTGGGAATGTAGTAACCCAGGGAGAAAATTAATTACACTAGAGACTATCAGAGAATAGGTTCATGGGGCCCCTTACTTTAGTTAATGTCATTGTAACTGCCATAAGTTCTTTGAATTGGGCTGAGCCTTTACAGGTATGAACATATCTTATTGGCTCCTTGTTGTCTCCAGAGAAAATTATCATGTCGTCTCCCATCAGTAAACACATTAAGTGCTCTTGATAATGGTGCCCTAGTAAATAATTTAGGTGTCTTCCATTGAAGGGCCCGAATAAAAGTCACCTATTTGTAGAGCCCATAATGGCAATCCTTCCCTGAGAAAACCTTCTAGAGCTAGGGCTGTTTGGTTGTTGTTTCTGTTTAACCATTCTAGATCTCTGAGTCGATAAGGGATGACCAATTTGTGAGGATCAATACCATAATGTCTGAGGGCTAAATCCCTTCCTTTCTCTATCAGGTCAGCCAGTTGATCTGTAGGTGTGTATACCCTAGGTGTGCCACCCAGGGATATGTGGACCCATTGAAGAGGCAGTCCACCCTGTACAAGGGCAAAAGTCATCAATGTCTTACCAGGAAGAACCCATAATTCTAAGGGTTTCAGCTGATATATGTAGTCCTCCCCTTATGAAGACATTCTTTAGTAACCCTATAAAGTTCTCCAAACAATAAAGGATTGGATCCCCCCAGGATGATGTTTTATATATATAAACAGAGTGTGACCTGGGGCACCTGTATTGTAGGTTTTAGTAGGGCTTTTACATAGTTTTGACAAAATGTTGGACTGTTAGCCATGCCTTTGTGGAAGAAAGGAAATTTTTAAACAGACCAAAAGACAGAAATGTCCTTGAGCCTGGTGGTCAGCAGTTTTCAGAGTTCTGGAAAAAACAGGTCGCTAGAGATTGAAAAACACCTCCCCTCTCAAGGTCCCTGTGAGAGGGCCAGATGCCAAACCATCCAGACATCCAGACTCAGATATCAGACCAAAGTTGGTTCCAGGAATCTTCCCCCTATTCAAGGTCTCAGTCTTCAGTACATGCAGATGTCGTTTGAGCCCACTCACCCCCTCCCAATTCCCCTCTCAAGGTCTAATATGTACAGCTATGCCTTTGTACTAAGTAATATGATAGCCAATTATTTTATAACATGATGTAACCTCCCTGAGGAGGGTATAAAAAGTGTATGCTTCTTGAGCTCGGGGTCGTCTCTCCCTCTAGTGTATGGGGCAACCCCAACGTGCTGGAATAAAATCCTCTTGCTTTTGCATCAAACCTATGTCCGTGAGTATTCTGTGGGGGTCCACTTCCTGGTGGCCTTTGGGCTTCGGCCCTTTAGGTCTAATACCTTGAGGTAAGACTGTCCATTCATATTTATTATCAGGCATCTGATAGTAGAGGGTACAGAAAAGCCAAATTTCTCATATTCCTGTGGCTGTAATGGTATGGAGAAAAAACAATCTTTAATATCTATTATTATTACATATAAATCAGAGGGAATGGCAGGAATCCAGGACATTCCCCCTAAGTGGGGCACCTATTAGGGTCATCCAGCAGTGGTAGGTGTCTTTGTGGAATTGTAAAGACCTTCAAAGACCTTGAGAGACCCATCCCAGCTGACTGTTTTAATCCTGTCTCATTTCCCCATAAACTTTGAGGACTCAGACTGTTCAAGGGATGTGGGGTGATGACTGCTCTTGGCTACTTCCTGTTGAATTGGGAACATGGGAGTGAAAGCAGTCTGATGTCCTCATCTATGAAGTGCTGGGATGGTCTAGAGGTCTTTGACAGATGGTTTTATTACTTTAAGGTACTGCTAAAAAAGACAAAACACAGGTTAAACTTTTTAAGTTATTAATTTAGAAGGTAAATGGGATAAACCAACTAAGCTCAGCAATCTTATTGTGGGTAGAGGCAAGCGTTAGTAAATAAAACCTGTTACCTCTCTTGGAATAGTCACTGTCTGATGTAAAAACCAAGAGCTAAGCTATATACTGAAGACCTTTTTTTTCTGGCAGCTGTGAATCCCTATGATTACATTTAAAACCTGTTCAACACAATGTGAAATGTCTGGACAGAACAATCTGAATTAGTCCTTTTTGGATTTTGAAAAGCAAAGTAACAAGTCTTTTTAAGATGATACACGTGGAGGACATTATTTTCTCATATGTAAAGTTCTATAGATCTCTAAGCATTATCTTGTCTTTAGGGTAGGGTCACTCCTTGGATCTAAATGGAAAGTCAATATTGATTTGATTTGTTATCGGAACTAGTCTGTCTAACACCTGGAGTTTTGTTGTTTTTTCCAGGTTTAATTCCTTAAGTTTATCATTGTATTTTTTTCTCTGTCAAGCATTGAATTTAACTTTAAGCAATCTTTTAGGACGAGGGCAAGCTTAATTTTTAATTTCTAATTTTTGAGGCTGAATGTCTTTTTTTCTATAGCATGGAAGAAGCATAACACATATTCTTTTAACCATCATCTCTAATTTTTAATTTTTTTATGAACTTAACATTCCACAAACCTTTATAGCATACTTTAACATTCTTTTAAGTAACCATCTCATAAACCTCCTATATACATTTTAATTTTTAAGTAAGATTTTTTATCCCATAAACCTTCTTTTAAACCTCTTATACATCCAAGTACCATATACATTTTTTTTCTTACTTGATGGTTTCCTGCTATTTTCACATTAGTTATCCTATAAGAAATGTCCTTTAAAAGAGGCAGTAGACCTCATCTTAATAATCATTATATCTGAATTAAGTTTGTAAGACTGTAGCAGAACATAGGAGTATACCTGGAATGAGAAATCAGACTTGTCCCCAAAGAAGGAAGCTCATACATACCAGGAGAATGAAGAAATTTCAATGAATTTCTCAGAAATCAGTCTTTCTTTCTGGCTGTTAGATATGTTAGTATTACACATGGGAAAAAGAATTTTTAAAGAACTACAAAAGCGATGTTATTAGACCCTAGGTAAACATAATACCACCTTTTGTGAAGCTTCATAAAAATCAAGATAAAACAAAATATTTTAGTCAGTACGTACTCAGGCCTTTTAATGTTATCAAGGTGATTCATTTTTAAGTGTGCACGTGCATTTAAATTGGGCATGCCAAATAATGAACAGAATCAAAAACCAAAATGTGATCATAAGCACGCAATAAAATCTGAAGTGGCCATGGCTGTTATTTTGAAATATAAAACACATTTTATAGGAAATTCAGATAATCAAGCAAGTCAGAACTTTTTTTTTCTTTTTTGCCTGCAGTGGGGTTTCTGATTTTCTATATCCTAACAATTACAATACATCTAAATTTCACAGCGCATCAATATCAAGTTTTATATATATTTTTAGCAAGTTTAAGAAGAACCTTTAATGTCATGGATGCTAAGTGCTAAGTGGATTGCAATGATAACTTATGCTAAAGATCAAATTATATGACTTGTGGTAGCTCAGAAAGCTGACATTGCTTACTTATAATACCTGGGTAAGTTTACAAGCAAGAAATCATAAACCCGTAGACAACAGTGAAATTCCAATATCCTGTCACCAAAGAGGGGGAGAGATAGAGAGAGAGAGAGGAAAAGAAGAGAAGACAGAAGAGGACAGAAGAGAAGAGAGGAGAGGAGAGGAGAGGAGTGAGGAGGGAAGGGGAGGAGAGAAGACAGGGGAAGAGAAGAAGGGAAGGAAAGGGAAGGGAGGGGAGGAAGGGAGGGGAAGAGAGGGGAGGAGAGGAAGGCTGAGATTCCTAGTGGTGGAATACAAGCAGGTATTAGCATGCATATCTTATCAGTCCCTCTATGCAAATTAGAACTTTCTAAAGTAACCCTTTATCATCACAGGGAAAGTACAAAGAACAACAGACAGTTTTTATGGTCTCACCAGTGTGGGAGGCAGAAACTCTCTTAAATCAATGAGTTGACAGTTTAAAACATACATCCATTGGCCTAAAAAGTGGGTCATTCATCAGAACAGAGGGTGGTAAATTTTTCTTTGTTTATCTCGATATTTAGATTTTGGGTTCTTTCCCTAACGTCTTTTTACAAGTTCTTAGCAACAAGTATAAGAGATTAGAAACAGTCTGTCCCATTGTTTCATCAGTCTGAATCCACACAAAAGACAACACAAAGTAACATAGAGAAACACAAACAGAAGCAGTTCCCACCTGCCTGCATAGAGCCCTCCTAAGCAGGGACTGAGGAATTTGTAGTCTTCCTCAGCCCTCCGAGTTCCCCCCACCTAGCCTGGCAGGGGCCATGCCCACGCGCAGATTTGCACAGATTCGGGAGGTTTTTGTGAAGGCATATGTGCATTGTTCTGCATGCTAGGCCCCTCCCTCTCTCTCCACAGCATGATCGGCAAAACTGCGTCCCAAAACTTTAAAGCCTTGGAATCAGCCTCCCACAACTTTAAAGCCTTGGAATCAGAGATTTCCAAGACCCTATTTTTAAGCATGTATCTTAGCGTCTTGAGTGCTGGGTCTTTAGACTTAATAGTTGCGTTACCCATCTGTTAGGGTCTCACTCACCTTGAAGACCGCTTGGCCCCGAGCTCTTTGTGCCCCACATGGGGCACCAGATGTGGGGGTCCCCGGGGATCTCAGCTCCGTCCTGCAGGTCGGTCCGGCGGGTCTTCCACATGGGGGATCGGGGAAAGGTGAGTGCGCTGTCCCCCCGCTCCCAGCCCTCACTTCCCGAGGACAATCAGACACAACAGGGAGTCTAGTCAAGCAGGAACTTATTTATTGCAAGTCCATAGCCATCTTATATAGGCAGGGGAATTCCAGGGTGGGGAAATGGGCAACTAATCATCTTAAAGGTCAAGCCAGCACACAGGCTGTGTGTAGCAAAATTTCCTTAAAACATCCTGAGCTATTCCCTCCTGACTTCCTCCATCCTGAGTTGTTCAACACATCCTGAGCTCCCCCCTTCCTGACTTCCCCTGAGCTGGTCAAAACATCTGAGCTACCCTCCAGACTTCCTCCATCAAAACATCTTTGTCTAACCTTGCCAGATTATTGAGGTCACCTAGACTGAGGTCCCCACAACTGTGGATAAGAATGTTTTCCTTGCTAGATGTTTTTCATAATAAAGCTAAGTTGCCAGACTTAACTAATGTGAGGTCTTGTTTTAAATAAGGTTTTCCTAATGCTAATCTGCCTTTGATAAAGCTTTCAAGGGTAATTTTAAGGCAGTTGCTGGTAAATTGTACAGTTGCCAGTAAAATGTTGTTCATGTGCTTGCATGTTTGTGTGTTCTGTGTTTACATGTGTGGCTTGTATCTGTGGCCACTTCAATTTTTTTCATTTCTGTTGCACACTGATATAAAAATTTTGGCACACCATTTTTAAATACATGTATGCATACTTAAAAATAAGAAGAAATAATTTTGATAACATCTAAGCCCTTAGCTAGTTATGTTTATATCAATTGCAATTGTTTTTCTGATAAATTGTAAGTTTTCTTTCATGAAAAATTTTCTCTCTTGCTTTTGAGCTTTAATGGAGCTACAAGTGAAAATGCCATTGTGTTCTTAAAGGTTTTTCCATGTGTTCACAAAATAACAAAGCTACTATGATATTGCTTGATTGAACTTGCTCATTTCTCTGACTTCTTTTATAGAATTTTATCCCATCAAATCTAGCAGCTAGAAAAATATAATTTCATCAAAAGTTCATTGGAATTTATTCCTTCTCCTGGTATATATGAGTTCCCTTTCTTGGGGACAAATCTGCTTTCTAATTACATGTTCCCATGTATATGCCTGCTAAGGTGGAACAGGACTTCAAACCTGCACGTTAGTCAGACCTCCCATTCCTTTGAAACAAAGAAGGATAAATGCTGGGCTCAGCATAATCTTTTCAGGAGATTCTAAGTGCATTTGGGTTAACTCAAGTTTATGTTTCCTTTTTCCTTGCAAGATTTTGGCCTAAGTTACTTAAGGAGTCTCTCTGAGGATCCATCTGCCTTTGAGGATAAATAAACTACTAGCAGGCATGAACAAGCTGACAAACCTGAAATTCCCTTCCCAGTAGGGAAAGAAAAAAATGCTTTAAATGTGTCCTGAGCCCTGCTTTTCCTGGCCCGTAAGAGGGAAGTTCAGGATGGCCATATGCCTCCTGCCCGCCAGTATTAATGGCACCTGAAATGTTTCAAACTATCCTTTGACATATCAAAATTAACTATAGTTCAAATTATTACTGCTGTGTCCTTTGGCAAACAATTATGGAACCGGATACCTGCCTTCTTTTCGCCCATAAATTTGGTAACTTGGTTAACTTTTGGAGTTGCCCTTTTAGTGCTAATTGTCGTATTTGGATGCAAATGGAAAGCAGTGAGGACTCAGCCTTTACAACACAAACCTGCTTCATGCAGGTCGTCAGGCCATCCATTCAGGCTCTGGATATTCCAAAGTCCAACAAAGGCCAATTGGAAGCCTGGCTATCCTCCATTGAAGCTATGCCTTACTAATTTACAATTGTTAGGTTTTGATTTATGAAATTCCCTTCCCCGCAAGAAAAATGAATACTGGCTTTTTGCTTAGATCTGAGGAGTGGTCCTAAGGAGGACTAATTCAGATTGTTCTGTACAAAGAATCAGATAGTTCACATTGTTTTGGACAGGTTTTAGAATGAGACCTTCGAGATTTACAATAGCCATAGGAGAAAGATCTCCAATATATAGATTACTTACAGCTCTTGGCTTTTATACCTTGCAAGCATGTGTTCTTTACTAACTCTTGTACCCACAGTAAAACTGCTAAGCTTATTTGTTTTATCCATTATGCCTCCTCAGTTATAATGGTTTAATTCTTGTGTAGATCTTGGAGGCTCAATTTATCTGTGTTTTGTCTCTTTTAAAGGGATCTTGAAGTAATAAAGTCATCTATGCTCAGCAGGAAGTAGCCAGAGCGATTGTTGCCCCTCTTTCCTTGAGCAGTCTGGGTCCTCAGAAAGTTAAGGGGTACAATAGGCAGGTCTAGAACAGTCCATGCTGGGACAGTCTCTAAGGCCTTTGAAGGTCTTTGACATCCTTGAAGTTCATCCCCCACTGCTGGAAACACTAAGGGAACACTCTTGCTGAGGAACTAACTTGAATCCTCCCAGAGCTAAGACAGCCATCTTCCCTATGTAGAGATTATGGAGCTCTCTGCAATCAACAAACAACTTGATCTCTAGCTTCACATGGATCTAAGGGCAACTGGGTTGGGCCCCATGGAAGTTAACCAAAGAGATAAAAGCCAGCTTCCCTGGGCTTGCTTATGTGTGCAGATATACCTTGCCCTGGCAGCCATCTTAGCACTCTAGTGCTATGAGTCCATTTTTAGTTCCATGCCTGTTTTTCATGGATTCCATGAATGTTTTTTTCTAGCTGCCAGCTTCTCATGTTAGTTAATAATTTTTTGAGGTAGTTCAAAAATTCTTTTTTTTAATTTTTTTTTCTACTCATACATCTTTAACAGGTACACCGGTCCCCTCCTTCCCTCCAACCTCCCACTGCCCTATGCCCCCCTCTCCTACTCCCTCCCTCCCTATCCCCCAGTGCCTCCTGTGGACTTTCTTGCAAAAGAAGTTAGAAGGTTAAAAACATTAATGGACAAGTAAAGGTCCTACTCGGTATTGGTAACTGCAGACGTTTTATTTTTAAAAGATTGTTTATCAAAACAAACATAGAAGTATTTTCCTATGACCATGTGCTGCATGCTTCTTTCATATTTAATAATGTCCTGGTTTCTTCAAAATTTAAAAAGCTTTTATTTACTTGTGTTATACTTAAAACTATACATGTGGCTCTAAAAGATTGTAAAGTACTAAAATTAACTGAAATTTTTATAAATCACTTAATATTTTCATTTCAAAATGAGATTTAATGCTGTTTATCTTAAATCAAAAGTTTTCTTTTATATTTATTAGTTTCATGTATTTTAAAGATACAAAACTTGTAGTTGATTTATGCTAAAATAGTTAAGTAAATTGAGAGGTACAAGATCTTAGATTTCAAAGTTTACATTTTAAATGATTATATATAAATGTATTTTGTCTAAAAATCTTGCAAGTACTTGATACTTTAAAAAAAACCTTAGTTTTAATGTCTGTTATGGAGGAGGAAAACTGCTTTTTAATTGTTTATATTGAATACATTTGTGTTTTTAAGAAAAAACAAATGTGA
Source organism: Typhlomys cinereus (assembly GCA_023101885.1). Classification (NCBI taxonomy): domain Eukaryota; kingdom Metazoa; phylum Chordata; class Mammalia; order Rodentia; family Platacanthomyidae; genus Typhlomys; species Typhlomys cinereus. The sequence goes on from JALPQD010000782.1 coordinate 597,165, forward strand.
TTAACTGTAGCTTGAGCCCTGTTGTGCACTGCTTAATTATATTGGGGGAAAAATCTACCATAGATGTTAGTTAAAACACTGATACAATACTAATTGATATATCATGATATAATTTATTTCTTTCAAGTTTGAAATATGTACAATTTTTCTTTTTTGGTTTTATTCTTTGATTTATGAATAGCTTTTTTTATAGAATTCTTAATACCATATATAAAATAGTGTAGTAGAGATTGTACTGACCTTAAAAATTAGACTGTTATAACTAGTAGTATAATGGGGACAAATGAAATGGGAAAAGTTTTGAATGAGTTGTCATCATTAATGAGTATTTCTAGTTCTTTTCCAAAGAGAAAAAGTGTGGTGTCTGTCTTCTTTAACATTTTGATTTACTAGTTTTTGCTCGTGTGCCTTTAATGTTTTCAAGCCATTCCCAGCTTAAATCAAGTTACAATATTGGTTCACAGAAGTGCCATACATTTATCCTTCTGGGCTGTGATGTACTGAAAAGTTAGTTTTTGTCCTTTTTCTTGTCTATCGGGTCTCTAACATTTCCAAGGCTCATGAGCAACTTATAGATACTGGGTTTGTAACCTGCTTTTAGATACTAGGTTTGTAACCAGAATCTGGAAAAACTTTAAAAGGCTTTTTGATCCCTCTTGGATTGTAATTTATGCCATCATAAGAGGAATTGCTCTTTTATTAATTATATTGCTTAAGTGTTTCCTTCAGCACATCTTTCAGCAGTGGTCCATTAACAAGACCACAGTACAGGTGCTTATGGCCCTTGAAAATCCAAGTCATGGGCCTCCTAGAGACGTGGTTTGAACTTGGATTGCAGAGATTTGTGAGGTCTTGGTCTAATCTACTATCCACATATGCTGACATGCCTTCCAGACCTCTTCTGGACAGCTTCTCTGCCTATCCCGCCCACAACCTCTCCACCTGCCCCTACTACAGCCTCTCAGCCGGCCCCTGCAATGAAGAAAACCTGTTTTTCTCTCACCTTGAGTTCCCCTTTGGGACCATGATTCCTTCACTGTGATGGTCTCAAGACTGGTTACTCAATGATGGGTAAGACTCCAAACGATGATGGTGACCAACCTAAGACAGGCACAGTCAGCTATATTCCAAGCAGCTGAAGAGGCTCCAGATAACCCCAGCCATCATGGTTCCCACTGAAAAAATTTATAAATAAATAAAAGGGTGAAATGTGGCACTACCAATTCAGGGAGGCCCTAGCCTGATTCCCAGCTAAGGACAAGCCTGGTCATGAACAGACATGTTCCAACAGAGGACTGTGCAGGCAGAGGGATGAACAAACAATGGGAAGCGGCTGTCTAAACTGCCCCTGCAAAGGACACTTAGTAAACCGTTAAATGACTGGTGGCTGTCCCACAGAGGAGAAATGGCAACACCTGATTGGACCCTGACCTTACATAAGCCCAAAACGCCCTTAATGACTTTGAATCAGCAGCATCTCATCCACTGCTGCTTCTCACCTGATTCCCGGGGTCTGGTGATGACCCCATCGCTGGCTCTCTGATTCGCCTCGAGGCCCTCCCCCCCAATGGCTGGCCCAGCAGGGGATACAGCAACAAATTATAACCCTAAATTTCAGTGGAATTCACTCTCCAATCAAGAAACACAGGCTACAAACATGGATTAGAAATCACAATGATCAATCTTTTATTTCAAGGTGCAAATCTCACGTGGAAAGATAGATACTGTATCAGAATGAAAGGATGTTCAAAGATACTCCCAAGCAACGTAAAAAGGAAAAAAGCAAGAGTCACAATTCTAGTATCTGACAAAATAGACTTCAAATGAAAAGAAATCATAAGAGACTTGAGTGATATTACATTTTAGTCAAAGGAACAACCCAAAAAAATGACTTCACAATTCTGAACATAAAGACACCCAATATAGACTCATTGAGCTTTATTTAAAAAAAAAACCACTACATCTCAAGCAACAAATGCACCCAAACACAGTAAGAGTAGGGAACTTCAGCACCCCACTTTCATTATTGGGTAGGTCAACAGGCAAACCACAATCTAAACAGACCTGATAGGCAAACCACAATCTAAACAGATCTGATAGACCTCTATAAAATCTTTCATCATAACACCAAGGAATATCTCTTCTTTTCAGCAGCCCATGAAATGTTCTCTAAAACTGACCACATTTTGGGCCAAAAAAAGCCTCCACATATACAGCTAAGTGGAAAATACATCCTGTGCTTTATCTAACCAGCACAGAATAAAGCTAGATATCACAGCAAGGCAAATGACAAAAAATAATCCTGAAAATTAAACACCATGATACCGAATGAGAAATAGGCTCAGAAAGAAGGTGGTGTGGACATTCCAAAATTCCTGAAAATTAATGATAATGAAAACACACCGTATCAAAGTCTCTAGGAAACACCGAATGCTGTCATAGGAGAAAAGTTTATAGTTCACAGTGTATACATAAAAAAGTAACAGTCCTGGGAAGTTTCATTAGAGTTCTGAGGCCCATTTTTAATTGGGCCATTTATCTCTTTGGCGTCTAGTTTTTTAAGTTCTTTGTGCACTCTGGATAATAGAACTCTATCAGATCTGTGATTAGTGAAGATTTTCTCCCAATCTGTGGGCTGCCTTTTTGCTGGGTTTACAATTTTTTTATCTGTACAGAGTCTCTTTAATTTCACAAGATCCCATTTGGTGAGTATTGGTTCTAGTGCCTGCACTACTGGATTTCTGTTCAGGAAATATTGGCCTAGCTGAATCAGCTTGTAAGTTCTCTATCCTTTTATTTTTATTTCCACCCATACAAACTTAACAGGTACATCAGTCCCCCCTCCCTCCAACTCCCTATCCCCCTGTGCCCCCTCCCCTCCCCTTTCCTACCCCATCCCTAATGCCTCCCCTTCCCATCCCCAGAGCATCTTTTAATGTGCATGCCAAACTCTCCTCTGGGTCCTACTGTCCGATGAGGTGCAAGGACCCAGTGGCATTTCCCAAAACCCTTTCCTGTGTTCCAGTTAAGCATAGGAACACTACTGTGGCTGTCAATCCCTTGCCTCCCAGGATCCTAGTGCCTTTAGCAAATGCTAGACTTTGTGAGGTCAATAGTGTGTTGGACATTGTGCAGGCATGTCAAGTCCAAATATGATTGCTTCGGCCCTAACTTGTGTGGAGTATCTTGCATATCATTGCTCCTCCCATCCTTGTGCTCTTACTTTTGGGAATAACCCCCCATACAGCAAAAATTCACCTCAATAGCACAAACACGACCATGTTCATAAAAGTTAGTTCTCTATCCTTTCAAGTAGGGATTTTATAGTCTCTTGCCTAACATCCAGATCCTTGATCATTTTAGAATTTTTTTTGTGCATGGTGACAAGTATGGGTCCAGATTTAGTCTTATGCATGCAGATATCCAGTTTTACCAGCAACAATTGTTGAAGATGCTGTTCTATTTCCAATGAATTTTTGGGTGCCTTTGTCAAAGATCAAATGGCTGTAATTGTGTGGGCTTATATTTGAGTCTTGAACCCTTATCCATTGATCGACATGTCTATTTTGGAGACAAGACCAGGCTGTTTTGATTACTATGGATTTGTAGTATAGATGAAGGTTTGGTGTGGTGACACCTCCAGCAATGTTTTTGTCACTCAGAATTGTTTGTGCTATCCTGGGCCTTTTGTGATTCCATATTAATTTAGAGATTGTTTGGTTAATTTTGTTAAGGAATATTCATCCGGAACCAAACCAGCCAAATCTCTCCTGATCCTAAAACTCAGGGAACTTTACAGAAGAGGAGGTGGCAATAGTATAAGAGCCTAAAGATCGGGAGGACCAATGACATACAAAGTACTCCATATAAGTCAGGGCTGCAACACCAGGATATAGCTACAATGTGAGGGACCTTGTCTGACCTGCACAAATGGCTGACATGTCAAACAACTCGCCAAGTCTAGCAACAGGTCACAGGGGACAAGGTTTTAGGCAGTAGGATCTTTAGAGTAAGGGAGTTAAACAACCATAGTGTTCCTATACTAGCAGGGCAGTCCAAGAAGGGGCTCCAACTATGCCACTGAGTCTGAACCCTCACTAGTGTAGACGACTCAGAGGGAAATTCAATGCCCACATACAGAGGCTCTGGAGGATGGGAGAGAAAGCAGGAAGCCACCAGATATGAAGGAAGGAAAGAAGGTGGGAGGAGAGTGGGGGGTGAGAGAGTGGAATGGGGAGACTCTGCAGTTCCAGGCACAGCAACAGTGACAAGCAGAGCTTCTGGCGGTGTCAGGACCAGCCAGGGCTATTATTGGGAACAACCGCGGGTGAGGACATTGATGCCACTAAGAAACAGAGAAACAGCACAGAAGACACTATGCAGGAAAGATGGTGTCCCCTTTATTGTGTAGGAACAAAGATTTATATAGGGGGAGCTGGCCAATCATGCCACTAGCAAGTTCACAGGGGGCCCTTTCAGGGGCTGACCAGACCACAAGTTCTGACTGCCATTCTAAAGCACCTAGAGGCAGGGAGATTGTGTAGAGGTACTAGGAGTCTAGCTGGGAGCGGGCCAAGCCACTAGTAAGTGTGCTTAACTGGCTTGTGAACTGAGTGGCTTTTGCTCACTCTGAAACATGGCCACAGCAGTTAACCAAGCCTGGACTCTGTGCTCACCTACAGGGAACAATAGGATGGCAGGAAGGGGAGAGGGAGAAGAAGGGGGTTACCTATTGAGCTTGTATAACTATGCAAAAAGTGTAGTTGAAAAATGGGGGGGTATTAAGGAGGTAGCAGGAAGCAGGAGTGGATACAGTTTGCATTGGATGTTTATTGCTTGCTCCAGGGACAGTGGGCTGGCCAGAAAGCCAGAGATGCATGGACTGTATTAATCCTTGGGAAGTGTGGTCCAGGCCAAGGGAGGGGCATGTGTGAATGCCCTGGAGGCTAGACCGTGGTCCAAATTTTGGGAGAATAAGAATGAACGGGCATGGTAGGAGCAGAGTTAGTGGGGCAAATCATATCAGAAGGGCCATACGAGGCACTTGGAGGAGTTGGTGGGTTTGTTGGAGAGAGCTAGAAGCCCTGGGAGGCAGTGGGCAGAGAAAACCAAATCTAAACCCCACCTCGCTGCTTTTCTCTGGTGGTGGCTTGGGAGAACAGCTGGCAGAGCTGTTCCCCAAGTTAGGAGGAGCTATCTATGCCAGGAACCCAGCTGCTTCCTACTGGGCCTGAGGTGTAGACAGGAGGCAGGCAAGACAAGACAGCACTCTGCAAAAGGAAAGCATATAGGAATTGCCAACCCGTGGAGATTGTTAGCAGCCAGCAAAACTTGGGGATGAGTTGGAGATCTGGGGCACTTTGACATTGGTGGGGAATCCGGGACCAGTAGGTATAAGAGAAAGAAGCTGAGGTTGGGGTTGCCGTTTAGTGTGGAGAGGTTCTGGGTTTCAGAGAGAGGGGAAGACAGGGAAAGGGAGAAAGAAGGAAGGGTAGGGATGAACGATGAGTAGAAGAAGAGGAGGAAGAGATGAAGAAAAGTTGGGGAGGAGAAGGAGATAGAAGAAGACAAGGAGGAGCAGATGGAGGACGAAGAGAGGAGAGAGGAGGAGAGGAGCGAGGAAGAGAAGAAAGGAGAAGAAAAAGAATAAGGGAAGAATGGAGGAGGACAATGAGAAAAGGAGGAAGAGATGGAAATGGAGGAGGAGGAAGAGAATGATGATGATGATGATGATGAAGAGGAGGACGAGAAGGAAGAGGAGGAGGAGTAGGAAGAAACAGAGATGGATACACGTGCTCTTGAAGACACAAAGAATAGACTAACCAGGGGCTGAAGAGATGACTCATGGGATAAAGCAGCTGTCTCTCAAGCAGAAGGTCCTGAATTCCCATCCCAGGTCCACATAAAAACGCCAGGTGGAAATGTAAGTTACCTGCACTTCCGGTCCTGGAAGGCAGAGCCTGGAGAATACTAGAGCAAAGTAAAAAGGAGGAAGAAGCAAGCCAGGGTGATACCTGAGTTCACCCTTGATCTTCCATAGGGACACACAGTGCCCTCTTCTCTCTCTCTCTTCTCTCTCTCTCTCCTCTCTCTCTCTCTACACACACACACACACACACACACATGCACACACATGCACACACACACACACACACACACACACACACATGAGGTAAAAAAAATGGATTATCTAGGGGCAAATGGATCAATGTGAGGAGTCATGATTGGAAGAGTGCTGAATCGGTGTGAAGTCCTGGCATCCATCACCAGCACCACACACACAACTCAGAAGCACATGGTCAAAGGTTGTCCATAGCTACATGAGTTCAGAGCCAGCCTGAGCTTCCAGGAGCAGAGCAGGGTGGACTTTGAGGGTTAAAGGCCAAAAGGGAGAAATAGGCACATGGAGGGAACAGGAGCTGCCACCTGGCAGAGGGAAGGCATGGCCAGAGGTGGGGGTCAAAGACATTCTGCAGGACCCTGTTTCTGATTGGCTTTACAGATGCCCTATGAGACAGCTTGAAAGACTTGTCTGGAGTCTAAGGAGAGGCGAACCCCAAAAATGTCCATGGGAGAATAGACATTCCTTAGGTTTCATGGTGCAGAAAGGCCAGTGAGCAAACGTGTGTTCTGTAGATGAAACGTGTGTGTGTGTGTGTGTGTGTGTGTGTGTGTGTGTGTGTGTGTGTGTGTTTGTGTGTGTGTGTGTGGTGTCTAGTTGAAGATCCAGGGGCAGGGATACTGGGGAGCCATAGAAGGTTTGGGAGCATTCAAGTTAGCCACAGAGTCTTGTGAAACTCCTCTATCCCTCCCACCACAGGATTATCTGCACCACGATATTTGACTCCATCAAGAACTCTGGTCCTTTTTGACTACTACTTCTTCAACACGCTCCTGATAACCCTCCAGGTGTTGCACGTGTACTGGTTCTTCCTCATCTTGTGCATGCTCTGTGGTTTCATGAAATCAGGTTAGGTCGGGAGGCCCCCTGGGTCAACTGATGGTGTCTCTCACTCCAGTCACAAACCTCTGCTTGACTTCATGACCTCTTGCCATAATGAAATAGGAAAAGAAGGGGGGTCCACACCAGATCACAGTTCTGGGTGTGTGTGTGTGTGTGTGTGTGTGTGTGTGTGAGAGAGAGAGAGAAAGAGAGAGAGAGAGAGAGAGAGAGAGAAGAGAGAATCCATCATGGCAGAGCAAATGCATCACATCCACAGCAAGGGTAGAAAGCCATGTGCTGTGGTTTTATGTGATTTGTCCACATTGGACATTCCTACATTGGAATCCTTAGCCATCGCGAATCTTGGGAAGGTCCTCATTCCTTCAGTCTGTAGTTTGCTGGAGGAAGGAATGTCACAGAGTGTGGACCTGGAGCTTGGCGAGTCACGCCCTGCTTCACCTAGTAGTCTGCTCTAGCGCCTTGCAGATGGATCTCAGCCTCCATGAGTACCGATGAGACTTGAGCTGCCTCTAGCTTTCTGCTGCTCACTTGTGATGGACTACATCTCCCCTGTGGAACTGTGAGCTAAATA